>JACTTY020000039.1:3672500-3741491 GCA_014595695.2 Epargyreus clarus clarus | reverse complement strand
AACGCGTCATACATTATAACGTTGTCAAAAATTTACAACAGCTTGAAATGTGACATACAAAAATGCACATGTTTGAAAATTATTATTTTTGTATGGCAACACTGAAATATTTCGTTACACATTGGTACAGTCTATAACTGCCATTAAGCGCCTCATACAAAAAAATGACCTCAAATGGTGGTAACAGCCTGAAATCTTCGATAATCCTGTAGAAAATGCATTTGTATGAAAACATTTTTTTTGTATATGGCAACATTGGATTTTCGATTTTTTACATAGGGTCCATTTGAAATAAAAAATATCTCCCATACATTACTTATATGCTCTGTCTACGGTTTCCGCCCAAGTACTCAAAAAGTGAAAATCGCGAAAAAAAATTCTGTATCCCAGTGTTGCCAGTTAATTAAGATGAAAATGGTCAAATGTCATTACGGCGCCCAAAAAAAATTGTCCTGTGAAGAAATTTCATTAAAAATATTTCTCCTTCTACTTTTTACATTTTTGAATGAAAAGTTCCAAAAAATGTATGAAAGATGAAAAAAAAAACTTCACCTGGCAACACTTCGAGCCGAGCTCCATAACCGCTCAATACAAAGCGACTCGCTCAAATGTTGCCAACCTCAAAATATTTGACTTCGAAAAATGCATTTTTTCGTATATTTTACAAAATGGCTGATACAAGGTCCGCCATCTGGTTAAAAAAATATGACACTGCCATATGATAAAATTGAGGATACACTCCGGCCAATAAAATAAAAATGTTGAAAAAATATTAATAAAACCATCGCGCTACGGCCCCACAAACACACCTCGAAAAATGAAAGATTTCAAAGTCAAATATCTCGGCGGCCATCTTGTTTTTCCAATTTTTTCTAATTTTATCGTAACAGTCGTCCCACAATTAGCCGAAAATGACACCAATCTCAGGTAGGCGCGCAGAATAAAAAAATAGTTGAAAATCGCACGAGGGCCGCCATCTTGAATTTTGTATGTTTCCCATTTTTCCTATAACCACCATAATATACCGAAAAAATATTTCATACATTATTACTACCCCCCACCAATAGTTTAGGCTGGGCTACTCGAAATGTCAAAAAAGTGAAAAAAAAAATCTAGCTCCCAGTGTTGCCAGTTAATTTGGATGAAAATGGTCAAATGTCATTACGACCCCCCTGACAAATACCCATGTAAAATATTTTCATTAAAAATGTTTCTCCTTCTACTTTTTACATTTTTGAATGGAAAGTTCCAAAAAAAGTATGAACAAAGAAAAAAAAACCTAAACCTGGCAACACTTCAAGTCACGCTCCACAACCGCCCCATACAAGGCGATTCGGTGAAATGTTGCCAACCTCAAAATATTTCACTTCAAAAAATGCGTTTTTTCATACATTTTACAAATTGCCTGACGTACGATCCGCCATCTGGTTAAAAAAATAAATAAATCCGATTTGGTAAAATTGAGCATATATCCGAGAAAAAAAAAGAAAAAAATCCAAAAAATATTTAAAAAAACACATCAGTGCCACCCCGCGAACACACCTCGAAAAATGAAAAATTTCAAACTCAAGTATCTCGGCGGCCATCTTGTTTTTTCAACTTTTTCTAATTTCATCGTATCAGTCGCCCTCAAGTTAGCCGGAAACGATACCGATCTTGGATAGGTGCAAAATAAAAAAAAAAGTTGCCCAATCCAGCTCGGCCGCCATCTTGAATTTTGAAAGTTTCAGATTTTTCCCATAGACACGGAGGCAAATAAAAAATTCGACTCATACATCAAACCCACCCCCCACCACTCCTTCAGGTCAAGGAAGTCGATTTTTCGTAAAACTAAAAAAAAATTCCTGCGGCCAGTGTTGCCAGTCGACATCGACGAAAATGGTCAAATGTCATTACGACAGCCAAAAAAAATATTCCTGTGAAAAAAGTTCATCAAAAATATTTCTCCTTCTACTTTTCACATTTTTGAATGAAAAGTTTGAAAAAATGTAAGAGTGGGGAGAAAAAAACTCAAACCTGGCAACACCTCGGACCGAGCCCCATGACCACCCCGAACAAAGCAAATCGCTCAAACGTTGCCAACCTCCGAATATTTAACTTTAAAAAAATCCGTTTTTTCATACATTTTACAAATCGCCTAACAGACGACCCGCCATCTTGTCGAAAAAAAAAATAAATCCGATTTGGCAAAATTGAGGATATATCCGAGAAAATTTAAAAAAATGGCAACAAAATATTAAAAATCCCAAGAGATACGACCTCCCAAAAACACCTCGAAAATTGAAAAATTTCAAACTCAAATATCTCGGCGGCCATCTTGGTTTTTAATTTTTTTCCAATTTCATCGTAATACCCACCCGAATATTATTCGAAAAAGAAACAAACATCAGCATAAAGTCAATAAATAAAAAAGTTAAAAATTTTAAATCGGCCGCCATCTTGAATCTATGGCATCTCATATTTTTCCCTTTGCCTCGGGGGGGAGAGGAGAAAACCCGCCATAGACAACAAAGTCGCTCCTAGACGGCAACATGGAGAACGCATGCCATTCCTTACAGGATTATATATATATAAACTATGGCATCTCATATTTTTCCCTTTGCCTCGGGGGGGAGAGGAGAAAACCCGCCATAGACAACAAAGTCGCTCCTAGACGGCAACATGGAGAACGCATGCCATTCCTTACAGGATTATATATATATAAATAATGTAATGCTCAATGTTTGTTGTCATTATTTTCAATATTTAATTCATCAACTACATGATCTGCTTAGCAGCTATGGACATTTCATTACTTTTAATATTTAATAATGTATATCCATTAAAATCTTTACCAACTAGACTGGTTCTAAAATATTTTTATCTTTAATCTTGCTAGCTGTGTTACGAACGTAGCAGTAGCACCAAAACATTTTCATATGATCAATTTTGTTTTTACCTTGCCACAATTTACATGGTGTTTTATTTATTTATTATCAGAGCTTTAGTGGGGAATATATATATTTTTATAAATATAAGTAGGTATACGACTGTTGTAACAGCTTCACCCCAAAAGCTTTATTTAATTTCGCATTTACAACCATTTCGGTTAATATACGATTCATTTGCTCTGTTTCACCATTTTATTGTTTTTTATAAGGTAAATTTTAATGATACATAATTATCTTGCCAACAAAAATTCCTTAAGTTCATTATTTCAGAAATATATTCTCGATCATTATCATAATGTAAATGAATAATGTTACTATAGGATACATTTTCACTTTTAGACTTTTAAAATGATACTTATTTCCCATTTAAAATACATGTAACATAAAGATAATTTTTGTCATCAAAGGAAGTCGAAGTTATCGAATCGCAAACATCACAGTGAATAATAAAAAAATGTTTTTTTTTACCATTTGCTGGTCAGTCTTGACTTTCAGAAATTCAAGATCACAGATTACATATACCTAAGTATTCAAGATTGTCACATGACGGTCAATAATAAAATCTTTAAAAATATTCAAATTTCATCAACCCATTTATTGTCCCACTGCTGGGCATGAGTCTCCTATCAGAATGAGAAGGTTTAGGTCATAATCCATCGCGTTAGCCAAGTGAGTATTGGTAGACTCACATACCTTTCAGATTTTTTATTATATAAATCTTTCAGGTGTAGAAGATTTCTTCACGATGTTTTCCTTCACCTTTTAAGCAAGTAATAATTAATTTCTAATACACACATAACTTTGAAAAAATTCAGAGGTTGCCTGGGATTTGAACCTAGGACCCTTCGTTAGACAGGTCGAGATTCTTAACCATTAGGCTATCACTGCTATTCAAATTTAATTTCTGTTTATTCAAATGACCGTTTGTGCCATAACTAAAACGATTTCTAACTTTGAAGTAAGTTTATTTTATACTGTGATCTATAATTTTATGAAAAAAAATAATGATACTATCATCCTTTATACTACATATTAGACATTTACTATTTTTATAAATATGTCCTTCATTTTTTAATAACCGGCACATATTTACCTTTTATTATTCAATTCGATTTACTAAGAAGCTGCATAGGTACAGCTTAACCCTATACTTGGCAGAGAATTTTATCCTAAAAAAAATATACTTTTGCTACTTCCCTGCGTTAATTGGGTTACAAGGATATTAGGAAAAATAAAATAAAAAATCTCTGAATTTCAGTTTTCAGAATATAGTATGTGTCTTTAAGTGCACACTGCCAGGTTCACAAGAAAAAAATATGTGTCTTTAAATGCACACCGCCAAGTACTCACTAAACTAAGAAATAATTAAAAAATATAAAAAAATATCATACATTTTGAAAATACTAAAGATAAAAGTCTCGGAAGTTATGACATGTCAACAAGTTTTGAGATATTTTAGTTGAGTTGAGAGATTAGAAGACCTCCTCCCAAAAAAAAGCTGTTCTCACATAAAGCGACTCAAAACTTTTTGAGTGGCAATAATTTTTGTTTACCGCTGTTCCCATGATGAAACGGCAACCAGGAATTGCAAACGAAGATGTCCAAGATCTGTGAAGACAATACTAACGATGGCCTATCATATTTGTACGCTATAAAGCGACTTGTCTGTTTAGACCTTCATCTATGTTTCCGTTAGAATGTTGTATTAAATTTAAGCATGTGATAGGACTTTATTACACTTGTTTGAAGGATGTGGTAAGAAGATATACTTTTCCGAGGCATTTCAGCTTAGTCTTCAGGGCTAGTGGCGCATCTATGCCCGACCTCAAGTGGGAATTTGGTCTTATCTGGGATTGATATTGCAGATTTTCTGGAATCGTCATTATTGGAGATGTTTACATTTTTGACAGAAGACGCTATTGATTGGACAGGACTTGAGTTCAGGGACGTCTTGATGAGCCCTAGACATCTGGAATTCATCTTTCTAAGATTTGCTGGATTCTACATCAGATTTAATTACGCAATTTAGATACCAAAGCTAGAATTTTTCGGCCTCCAGTCATCCGAAAAAAATATTGCAAGCTAAGGACTGGGAATTTAGTGGAAACGGGGAAATATTAATTTCAGTCATGAATTATAAAAAAAAAACTCTGTTTGAACTTTGTTCACGCTACCCCTACCTTGTGTGCAGAACCTTAGTATATAGTAGCAAAGTTGGCAGTGTGCATTTAAAGACACAATATTGACAAACAGTAATATTGTATGTCGTTGGCAGTGTGCATTTTAATGCACACGTAACAAAAGTCATGAATTACTATATATTCAAAACATTATATCCCAAAAAATTATCACTAAAACATTGAATAAAGCTTGCAGAAAGTAAGATTATATAAATTTCGTACATATAACTTAATTTCATTCAGATAACATAAGATACTTAGAGAGCGTTGTGCAGGCGCTGACCGACGGCTCGCTATTTTGTTTACCACTGACAATGTGTGAACGAGACAGATATAGATTTCATTTTCTGACATAAAGAAACGTTTGCTAAGTCGCTTTGAGTTATTATTAATAAGATTCTATGTTGCATTTTCGAAAAAAAAATATCTGATTTGAATGTGCATTTAAGTGCACAATGTCAAGTATAGGGTTAAGTTCCATAGAACTAAAGTTCTACAGAACTTTCGGTGAAAAGTATAGAATTTTAAATTCTTTGTTTTTGACCTTTACCAAATCTTTAGCTCCTCCAATTTTAAACGTAGTCTGTCATGTGACACATATAAATCCTTTGTATTTTCAAAGTGATCAGAGTTTTCAAATCTTAAAGAAAACCAAATGTCAGGGTTAGAATTGGAACAAAAATCAAATAAATTTCATTTTGAAGACGTAAAAGCGAAACTGTCCTTATTTTTATTTTCAGTGTCCAATGTATTTCCTGTTATATAGCTACTACTGTCTCCATTTTGTTGCAATTAGGTACTTGATATAATGACAGTTAACATCAATAATAGCGACGGGTTCAGATCGCAAAAATTATAATTTTTACAGCAACTGTTTCCAGCATAAAAATTCATATTAGCTTGTGTATCTGCATGATGTAATACTCTAGTAGTAGTTTACACATTTTTCCATTTTAAATTTATATTTTTACAAGCGTGTAATATTTGAAGTTCAGTTATTTGAGATCTCAGTTATACTTTGAACATTTCGAATTCGTATTCTTTGAATCTAAAAGAAGAGATATTGAATTATATGCATTCCGTCGATCCATTTCATCCATTGATCCATAATCTGTCGATCCTTTTCATCCATTGATCCATTTCATCAAGTTTAGCACCAAGTTAGTGATCATATTAATCAATCATTAAAATAAGTTGTATCAGCGTTTTTTGTCTGGTCGCAATTCCAAAGTTGTTTCTTACGCACTCAAAATAATTGTGTAGCCAAAATTCTCCATTCGTAATTTTATTAAAGTCATCCATTATTGTTATCGCCGTAGACGGTATTGGTTTGGACGTAGAAAAATTAGACACTTATATATTATTGTTTGCCATTGTCGTTCGCCATCAAAATTTTTCATGTGTCTTTTTCTTCCACAACTCCATGTTTGAAATATTACATTAAATTTTTTACTTCATTGTAGATGACTATGTTTTTCAATATATTTTACGATAGCGTAGCCTGGGCCCATAACCTGTTGGGAAATGGCCACAGGAGAACGAGAAAATAAACTATGAAATATAATAAAATGAAATTCACTCCAAAAAGATACTTTTTATTATATCGAATCATTGACAGAATGACAAATCAGATGAAGTAAAATATATGTTTTTCAGCTGCCAGCTTTATCATATACCTATAACCTACTTGAATATTATACATTATAAGAGGCTTGAGTTTTTGCTATATTCCAACAATTTCCTCTTCATTAAGTATCATTCGACTAAGTTAATATTGCCATTAGCTCCCTCTTCATTCGGAACTTGGTCCTTACTCATATTGGCATACGGTTGAACTTTAAGTGAGCGGACCGGTCACTGTGGACCGGCCGTCGACGTAAACAATTCCACGAACCGATAAGGATTGCACGTGTATAGTGACCGGCAAGAGTCGTGAGCACAACCATGTATAATAATACTCTATGAGCACAACTGACAGCTGCGCAGTAGTTAATGTTTCGGTCTCTTTTGCGGAATGAAGAAGCCATGGGGGCGGGGCGGGGTGCCGAGCTGCACGCGATTGGTTCCTCAGTCAATGCACATCGTCTATTGGAGGCTCGCGTGTCATTCGGTTCATGTTCATTCGTGCCAAAAGTGTACATGCGCGAGCTTACCCCCACTACTGCCCACCTGTGCTCACGAGTCTCGTGCCGGGTATTCCGTATTATACACGATGCAGTGGGACGCGTCTAAGCAACTCGAACGTAACCCGCAAACTATACCACAAATTCAATTCTCAAAACTGGTTTCACTTTCTTTTTAGGAGTGATCTATCTATATATTTTACTTATCTAAAGATTTACTAGAGTACTACTACAAGTGCTTCTGCCGTATCACACCAGAGAAGCTCTGAGAAGATGTAGAAAGATTAAGGTATTACAACTAAGTTACAAACATTTTTTTGACTTAATTTTGATTCATTTGATTTAACTTTAATCGACTGTTTATTCATGTCTGTTAGACCTCTTATCGTCATCTATCCGTGCTTGTTATTTAAGTTGTCGTGAAAAAATAGTGTCTATATATATGTATATTTTTCAGATTTCGTAGAGTTACCTGAAATTTAAAGCACAATGTTTGACCACCTTGCAAATCCCCCACCAGCCCAAACTACCCCACCACCCAAGAAGGTACTTAAATTCGACAAGGGGTATGTGAAAACTCTGCCGGGTATATTAAAAGTTACTCAATTGGTAAGTAATTGGTTATACAAATTTATATTTGTAGAGTATTTCCTGCATTACAGGTGATAGTTAAAACAACTGATAACTTGAATATTATAAACCACAACAATTTAATAGCTATATTTAATTTAAAAATATAGATATAGAAATAAAAATGTTATAAAAATGATATCTAATCTTTAAATTCTGTGTTAAGGATTTAGCGTTATTTAAAATACTCTATTCATCTTCAGAAAGAAAAACTAAGAAGTAGTGTTCATTAACACAGTTGTTTTATCCAAAGGTTTTATCTTTCCAGCTTTGCAACATAATTGGATTTATTTGCATCAAGGTGTCATGGGCGTGGCTCTCAGCAATATTCTTTAACACAATATATTGGTTTGGGAACATCATAACCTTATTCCTCTTC
Source organism: Epargyreus clarus clarus (assembly GCA_014595695.2). Taxonomy (NCBI): domain Eukaryota; kingdom Metazoa; phylum Arthropoda; class Insecta; order Lepidoptera; family Hesperiidae; genus Epargyreus; species Epargyreus clarus. The sequence continues at coordinate 3,733,249 of JACTTY020000039.1, read as the reverse complement.
ATCATGTACATGTTCCACTTTGTGGAGAAGTACGACCGTTGCCCCTGGCGCAAGTACGAGTTCTTCTACTGTGCCTTCATGTGCCTGGCGTACATCTCAACCTCTACATATGCTCTTATAATTGGGGGAAGGCCGGGGGAATATACTGCCGGGGGAAGGGGATATACTGCCGGGGTAAGTGTTATATATGCTGATGGGGTGAATGTTGAATATGCTGCGGAGGTAAATCTTGGATATACTGTAGGGGTAAGTCCAATAACTATTTTTTATGAAATTGCAATAACTCACAAACATGTGGTCTCACTAATCGTAAGGGGTCAATGTCACCTATGAACATCTGTAATAGAATTGGATTTTTACTTTAGTTTGATCTGGTGAACTCATCTAAGATTATAATGCTTAATTTAAAGAAAAGTATACACTTAATTCTAAATAGTATAATTCAAATAAATTTTTGACTATATATTTTCTTTGTAATGTGAATCTATTATTCTTCTTAAATTTCAGTTTTTCGGTCTGTGCGCCTTAATAGCATATGGAATTGATGGCTATATGAAGTACAACGGATGGAAACAAGGCCTGCCCGCCCAGTAAACTGTTTGTAGTGTTGTGGTGTAGAGCTACGAACTTGCCTTAACACTGCAGTGTAACTGACTTCTGTCACTGATGACTTTACTGAACCATCATTATTTTTTATTACTTACCTTGATTTTTTATAGGAACTTTTTTGTATTACATAACATATCGTATGATTTAAGATTCTTCTATATATTATTATATATATATATATATATATATATATATATATATATATATATATATATATATATATATATATAAAAGCGAAAAGATACTCACGTTCAAAACGTATTAATCAAGGTTTTGACGAAACTACTGAAGCTACAATCATGAAATTTGAAATATAACTTCATTTTATAATGTAGATGCGCACTAAGAACGGATTTTTTGATATTCCACCGTTAAGGGGGTTAAATGGGGGTTGAAAGTTAATATGAAAGTCCGTCAGTTTTAAAACAAACTGGATGAGAATTGGTATTTAGCTTTCTGATTTAAAGTAATAAAAATCTAATATAAGGGTTTTTCCAAAATCAACCCTAAAGGTGGTTAAATAGGGGTTGACAGCTTATTTTAAATTTTGCCATTTTGAAAGTCAGCACTATGAAAGTTAGCCATTGCTTTACTGGTTAGATATAATAGAACTTTAGTTCTACCGTTTTTGGAATATCAACCCCTATGTGGGTTAAATAAGGGTTGTAAGTTTGTATGAAAGCTCCCCCAGTTTTGATGTAAACTCTATGAAAATCGGTATAAGGGTTTTCGATTAAAAATAATTAAATATGTATTTCGCCATTTTTGGAAAATCAACCCTTAAGTTGGTAAAATAAGGGTTGACCGCTTATTTTAAAATTTGCCAATTTGAAAGCCAGCACTATGTAAGTTAGCCATTGCTTTACTGGTTAGATAGACCCATTTAATAATACTGGAAAGAACTCAAAGATCACTCCTGAAGGTTATTTTTAAAAAAACCTATTCGGTTTCCGACATATGAACTGCATAGTACTTACAAATTACTGACCACACGTCAAATTTATATATTACACTGCATAATGAAGCTTCATACACACCTTCCATACTTTTACCCTCTACAATGTAAACGTAGAAGCCCCCCTGTCTGTCAGATCCCGCGATGTCGAACAATGTTCAAAAAGAAACAATTTGCCTTCATGTCCGCCTACCTTTACAATAAGTTAAATACCAAACTCAATTTTTATTCTCTGTCCCGAATTCATGTTAAAAGACTAGTAACACAACACTTACAGGAATTAAACTACGATGAAACAGAGCAATATATTCATCGATCGATTGTAGGTTCAACATTTAATAGATAACTGGTATTTTTATACACGTACACGCACTCACACACACACACACACACACACGCGCACACACACACACATACACATACATACACATAAACCCAAATACATTCATTCCCTCATATTTAGTTAAGGCTTGAAATTTGTAATTTAAAAAAAAAAAAATAATGTCATGTTTGTTGAATAACACACTGTATGAAGTTCCGGTGGATGAGCGGAGTACCTGTAACACAGGTCTAGAACCAAGTACAGGGCTCTCGCGACTTGGAAATGTGACTGTGTTAAGATCAATAAAATATTTTTATTTTTTATTTTTATTTTTTTATATAATATGACTTTAGTTTTACCATTTTTGGAAAATCAACCCCTATGTGGGTTAAATAAGGGTTGTAAGTTTGTATGAAAGTCCCTCAGTTTTAATGTAAACTGTACGAAAATCGGTATTTGGGATTTCGATAGAAAATAATTAAATACCTATTTCACCATTTTTGTAAAATCAACCCTCAAGTTGGTAAAAAGGGGTTGACAGCTTATTTTAAAATTTGCCAGTATGAAAGCCAGCACTATGAAAGTTAGCCATTGCTTTACTGATTAGATATAATAGAACTTTAGTTCTACCGTTTTTGGAAAATCAACCCCTATGTGGGTTAAATAAGGGTTGTAAGTTTGTATGGAATTTCCCCAGTTTACATATGTAAACTCTATGAAAATCGGTATTTAGGTTTTCGATTAAACATAATTAAATACCTATTTCACCATTTTTGCAAAATCAACCCTTAAGTTGGTAAAATAGGGGTTGAGAGCTTATTTTAAATTTGCCAGTATGAAAGCCAGCACTATGAAAGTTAGCCATTCCCTTACCGGTTAGATATAGTAAAACTTTAATTCTATCGTTTTTGGAAAATCAACCCTTATTTGGGTTAAATAAAGTTGTAAGTTTGTATGAAAGTCCCCCAGTGTTAATGTTAACTGTACGAAAATCGGTATTTGGGTTTTCGGTAGAAAATAATTAATAACCTATTTCATTGTTTTTGGAAAATCATCCCTTGAGGTCGTTAAATGGGGGTTGGAATTTTATTTCAAACTCCGTTAATTCGGAAGCAAGGACTATAAAAATTTGCATTTGGCTTTCCTGTTGGAAATAATAGAACTTTTTCAACACCATTTATGGAAAATCTACCCTTAAGAGGGTAAAATAGGGGTTGAAAGTTTGTTGGGAAGTCCGCAGATTTTGAAACAAAGTCTATGAAAATTGGTATTTAGCTTTTCGATTGAAAATAATAGAACACATATTTTACAGTTTTTGGAAAATAAAACCTTAAGTTCGATTAATAGGGAATAGAACTTTATTTTAAAATCCGTTAATTTGGAAACAAGGATTGTAAAAATAGCATTTAGCTTCAAAATAATAGATATTTAGCTTTAAAAAAATAGAATTCTGGTTCAAAATAATAGAGCTTCTTATCATTGGACTCAATGAAGCATCTGAGTCACTGTTTTTTTTAGATCAACCCTTAAACGGTTATAAAAGGGTGCATGCATTATGCCTTTCTGTTTACACATCTGTTTCAAGTAAAGAAAGTTTCTTTAAAAACCGTTATTGAAGTCACTTCCTTTGGCGTGTCTGGAAAAAGAACATAGTGCAGAGAAGTTTAGTGTAGGGCGAAATTCCACGGGCCGTCGTAACATATATTTTTAACATGGGAATGTATTGCGCGTGCTGAAGTGCAGAACAGCGGTTTTTTAGGGTTCCGTACCCAAAGGATAAAAATGGAACCCTATTAAGTACTAAGACTTCGCTGTCTGTCCGTCTGTCCGTGTGTCACAGGGCTCTATCTCTGGAACCGTAATAGATAGACATTTGAAATTCTTACAGAGGATGCATAACTGTGGCCGCTATAACAACAAATACTAAAAATAAAAAAAAAGTTGAAAACAAAAACCCATACAACACAAACTGCTATTCGATATTTTTCCAACTAACTTTTGAACCGTTAAAGGTAGACAGTTCAAATTTTCACAATGTGTGTACTTTAATGGCTGCTGCAATATTAAATACTATAAATTAAAAAAAAAAAAAAATTTTAGTTGTACGGAACCTTCCAGGTGCGGGTTTGACTTGCACTTGACCAGTTATTAGTAACGCGCAGACCCGCGGGCCACAAGGGTGAGTCGCGTGCCACACACCACCCATGAGTGTCGGGTTGCAGACCGCTGGTGTTGAATATTAGCTTTCAGAAATTTGCTGATAAAGTATTTATTGATGCATATGTGTTTTTGAAATTCTACTTAGGAGGTAAAAGTTTTATATGCATGTATATGGGAATCTGTTAGGTTCGAAGCTAGAAACGCGAAATTTCAGATAACGTCTATTCAGACAAATACACGACAACGTGGACGAGTGCAAATTTCGTATATAATAATGCGTAAGTTTATTGAAATTGGCCTACATTTTGGTATACTGATTAGGTACATCGCAACTACTTTGGACACACTGCTTGCCAACATTTTGTCCTGCCGTGGGGTATGGTTGTGGTTATGCGTGGATTAGTAATGGTGATGTGGTAGACACATAGACCTTGGATTAAAATTTTGGGCTAGAACAGGGCTACAGTATCCCCTGCCTGTCGTACGAGACTAAAGGGGGACTTCTGGAGTTGCGGGCGGCAAGAATGGGAGCTCAAACCGTCCAACAAGCAACCCAGGGAAGGACGGCGGTGTGTGTAGCCGCATGCCGTCGTAAACACCAGGTGTGCGGGAGGAGCGTAAATTGCTCCCCCAAGGGCAGAGCCCAATAGGGGCATTGCGCTCGAAGGACTCCGGTTGTGTTCCATCGGAGATCCCGGAGTTCTCCGCCAAGCGCTGAGGACGGCTACCGGGGGGGGTTTTAGTGCGGTAAAAGTTCCACATAACCCGGCGTCGCTCCCACGTCGTCGGGTACCTTTTGAAGGTTTCCCCCTCGTAAACAAAAAAAAAAAGGTCAGGTAACGTTGTCCCTGTAGTTCCGGGACCAGACTAGGGCTACGGTATCTCCTGCCTGTCGTAAGAGGCAACTAAAAGTGGCTTTCGGGGTTGCGGGCGGCAAGAGTGGGAGCTCGAGCCGCCCGGCTAGCAACCCCGGGTAGGACGGCGGTATGTCTGGTCGCATTCCGTCGTATACACCAGACGGTGTGGTGATACAAACTCACCTGGGCCGAGCCCGACGGGGTAGTGCGCTGAGAGAACTCCGGTCGCGTTCCTTTGGAGATCCCGGAGTCCTCTACGCAGCGCCGAGGACGGCCACCGGGGAGGTTTTAGTGCGGTAAAAGTCCCACATAATCCCGTGTCGCTCCCACGGCACCGGGTACCTTTTGAAGGTTTCCCCCTCGATAGAAAAAAAGGTCAGGTAACGTAGTTATTACATAACTTTAAATATTTGTTAACCAATTATAATAAAACGCACAGGAACACTTTCGCAGTTTTATTTAACTCTACAATAAATAACTTACAAAAGAATTGATAACATACATTTTTATCAAAGCTCAAATTACATTTTTATGAAACGGGTTTTGGATAATTTATAATTATAACATGTGATGGCACCGGCGATGTTACATAATAATGAATTTAAGAAAATGTACGACCCAAAATGTTAATTTTCAGTCACTGTTTTACGCTTTTTAAATAAGCTGAGCATACATTGTTTAATTATATTTTATTTAAAGTCTAGCAATATCACATGTTATTAGAATATATAGGTAATAATTTTAATACTAACATAAATTTTCAAGTCTTTAATTATATTGTTATATCTTCTTTATAAATTAGAATATTTTTCCTTCCTCGTTGAGTCGAGACCAAAACATGGTTACATAGTAACCAGCCTAAAATAAATGTATAAATATGATTTTATAAACCAAAACAATTTAATTTTTATTTATGGAGTGTTTCTGATTGATTCTCCGTTGCTAAATCAAGGCCGTAGCGTTCACACTATTTTCAAAGATCAACAGAACAAAATTATTATTTTAAACAGAGTTTTTCAATAATAGGCATATTACGTGAAGTTGATGAACAGAAGAGTAGAGTAGTACTTAGTATTTTCTATTATATAGAAAGGTAAATATACTTAACTATTTAATGTAAATCGTATTATTACTAACATTAATATTTGACACAAATATGAGCAAAAAACCTGAAAGACGGACGGACGGGTGAATATATACTAGCTATGCTTATGGCGATCGTGAGGTCTGGGCGTTGCTACATAACTCGCTATAACACTGCCATGCTTCTCAATTAAAGAATCAACGTTTCAAAACATGCAAGTGAAGTGACTTTGAAGTTAATCCTCGATATAATATGGTATGAGCTATCAAATTAGTAAGTACATATTGCAAATTTAACATTGAATGAAATATTAGTCCACATAGAACAGATAAAAGTGAACTTTTCGTGTCTAATGCTTATACTATAATATATTATATTTCAAATAAAGTTATATTCAAATCATTTAAAATACATGTATCTGATCACCAACCACATCATAAATTAATGTTGCCTTATTAGCCTGTACTGGACCAAATTAATTGGGTAATTTAATGGGTGACTTTAAGGATGGAATATTAAATCCAATAACAAGCTTACTCCAATAACGGATCGAATAAAATGTAACCACTGTAATATCAAAATATATGTAAAGGCCAGTGTAATATTAAGAAAAAGTTGCTTATGGTTCTTATTTAGTGCTACAGTATATAATATAACTAGTTAAACATTGCTCTTAAATATACTCTTAATTCTTATGTGGTAATTTGGTCAACATTTAGCTTCAAACTTATATGTAAGCGTATGTACAATAAGTAGTTAAAAGTGCATAGTGGAGATATAGAAGAGAAGTAAGTACTAATCAAGGTACAGTAAGGTGTCTTTTATGACTAAAATAAATACTTAAAGTATGAATAATTAAGCTTAACAGAATACAATCTTTTTTTGTCTGTAGAATCATTATTACCCACTTTTTACATTAAATGAGACAATTTAATTTATATATAATTTATGTCCGGCAATGAGTGTCACGGCTGGTACGCGCGCATTTGTATGTGGGCGTGTGTGTGGGAGCCTGCGTATGTAGACATGCATGTAAACATGTAAACTAAGTTTTTTTTTTATAAAATCTAAATTAATACAAGCATGTCTCGAAGGTAAAATCTACATTAAAAATTTGCTACTGCTTTTTTAAAAGCAGGTGGCACTGCACCAATTATATTTGTAATGAAACTGAGAATGGGTAATATCTACGATCAACAGAAGGATAATAACTTTATATTTCCTCGATACGGAGGATCTCACATATTAAAGAAAAACTAATACATAGATCCACAGTATTTAAAAATTTTAAAGTGACAAAGATTTAGTAACTTAACTGGTACGTTAAATTTCTTAATTTATGACACAGAAATTATGATTGACTTATACTTAATTATAAACCTATTACAAAAATAAATGTGACTAACTTGAAATGCGTGTACTTAAACAATACAATATTTACACAATATATGTATATGCAAAGATATAAAAATAAATAAACAATGTTTCTTACAAATACAATGCAATAATAGCGTCAATTATATTCAAGCAATTTTCAAAAATATTTCGAAATTTAATTTGATAACCGGGCAATATTAATTAATTATTTAATTTACATAAAGATCCCAAAATTCGAATACTAATCTCAATTAGTCCACATTTTTATGACATCATAAATAAGATTAAGTTAGATTTCATACAAAGTGCTCTATAAAATCAGTTATAAAAGTTCGGTACAGAATAAAAACAAGAATAAAATAATCAAAATTTTTTATATAAGATATATAACTTAAAGATTTTTTTTTTATTAAATATAGGCTTATAGTTCATAGCTTCATATAGAATCACAATAACAACGTAACACAATAACAATGTAACATTGTGGCAACAGCAAAAAATACATATTAAAAATACTAAAATATTTAAATTGATAAGGAAGGTATATACAAATTTTGTATTTCTTATATAAGGTTTAGGTACACAATACGTATTAGTTTCATTTTAGCTAAGAGAAACTATTCAATCAATCAATCAATCATGGTTGTTAAATTGTGTATAGCTGTTAAAAATTTAGTTTTTTGTTAAGTTTGTTAAAGTTTTTGTTTCTTGTTAATTTTGACAGTGACATTTCTTTGTTTACATTTTGGACACCTAATTATAAATCAGACTATAGTGTCATCTCTTTCGCATGACGGTCTTGATTGTATTCCGTCATACGCAGTTGAACAAACTTAAACCTTCATTCATTTTTCGCTTATCCTTTTTATAAATCCAACTGAAGTTGTCATATTTTGCTTAAAAATAAATTTCCTGCAAAAAAAAAATAATGAACAATCTCAACCGATATCATACAAAACTGCTTATTGTAATATTGCAAAAACAATCTTACATAACGAGGTCGTGGTACGAAATTTCAATGTATGATTAAAATAATATTGTATTAAGAGGTGGTAGTAACCGCCCAGTACCGTTTATTAAGACGTACCTTAGGTACTGGTTAGTTTTACAGATGTTACAAAATAATCGAATTTTATTTTAAACGATTATTATTTTCTTATAATCGATTTTTACAGTAATATTAATCGATTTTTCATAAATCGATTATATAAATTACGTGTTTAAATCTATTTTTAAGAAACAGTTCGTATCTATGCAACGGATGAAAAATCTAGAATTAAGTTCATACGTAGGTATTAGTTGATTAAATAAAAACGGTGGCATACCGGTGCCGGTGTAACTTATATAATCGATTTATGAACAATCGATTAACATTACTGTAAAAATCGATAATTTTTTAACGTCTCTAGTTAGTTTCCGGTTGGGTGTGGTGCTAGGCGGGCGGCGCGAGCGCGTGCGGCGGCTTGGCGGCCACGCGCGCGCCCTGCGCCGGCGCGCCCGCGCGCACCGCCCGCGTCGCCAGGAACGCTTCGAACCCGTACACCACCATCGCCAGGTAACCGAAGAACTGCGGAACGATATCGACACTTTACGTATAACATTAAGTTTTCCCAACTCCAAATTAAATAAACCTTGTCCGGAGGTGGACTCTTTTTTAGCAACTTATAAAATAGTAACATAAAAATCAACCTACAAGAAAGAGCGCCCGGTAAAATTGACGCGGTTACACGTTCTCGTGTCTGTAATGTCCGTATTAAAACATAGCAAACATAATAGTGACAGGCGTTCGCCTCCAGCTTCTCAAAATCTGACAGCCCGCCCCGTGCACACACACTAGTTTTAGCAGACACGCGATCATATTTCAATATCTTCCTTATATTTCAACAGAGGTCCGTACCGCTCTATCTACCATCTCCCGTACGTGACTTAACTACGAAGTAAAATGAAATCAGAGAAACTAATTTCATTATTTCACCGAGCTCGGTGATTGTGGTGACAAATCCGGGTTTCGTCTCACTACGCCAGTGCACGGAGGTCGTGCGTCATCCTCATTACGAACAAAGCCTAATAACTTTTATTGCTGTAGCAGTTATTACAATGACCGCAGTAACCACATTTTTAAAAGGTTTTATTGTTATGAGGTTTTACAATACTAATGACTTTACCAGAAAGAAGTTAGGGCTGAAGTTATATCGTATTTTGATATTAGTAAAACGTGTAAAATTTGCATTTAAAATCCTCGAACACAATAGGAGTCATATATTCGGTACAAAAATAGGATTTAAAATTCTTATAAAGATAACTTAAGGGATTTCAAGATTGCTCTATCTATACAGATAGACAAATATAATATAAACAGTATCAAATGAAGAAATAAGAACTTACTGTAGTTCAGTTATGGCGGCACCACTGTCGCATTTATTCACTATCTCACAACAGTAGCATTAATGACTACGTACGTTGAATGATGTGTAGTTGGTAATGGTTGGAAGATTTTTAAGGCAGATTCATGTTTATACTTTCTATCGTACATATCTGCACATCTCTGATTGAATTGAGATACACATAAACTTGGTTACAAATGTCTACGGACAACAGTGGCTACTAACATAAGATAAGCTACCTATGAATTAACATAAAAATTTCAACTGAAGACTGATAATAGATTTTGAACTCTTACAACATGAACTAAGTATTACTTAAATCCTCACCCCAGCAGCAGAGTAGGCAGCGGCGCCGAACGCGACGACAATAGTGGACGCGATGAGGTACAGGAAGGCGATCGCCCCGCACGCCACCATCTCCACATGCAGCCATTTGATCTTGTGGTACCGCTCCACCACGTGGAACATGTACAGCAGCAACATCGCCAGCGAGAACCACAGCCCCAGGTGCGCCACCACGTTGAAGTACACGCCGCGACCGTTCGACCAGAACGCAGACGACTGGATGCAGATGAACCCGAGCAGATTCAGAACCTGCCACGGATATTTCTTACGTTAACAGGAGTTGCTACTCCCGCGTACAGGTTGGGCATGTACCTAATTCCACAGATAGACGGTCCCGAATTCGTGTGTTTATAATGAAATCCAAACAAATTCGCAGTCTGCTTGATGGTAAGATGATAAATGACATCATATCAAATCAACCACACATAGGATTCGGATCTAATTCTTACAAGACAGTCTGATATTATACAACGACATTGAAACGACAAGACACCCAAATTTTCTCCGTTTTTTGATGTTATTAATTTCAAGGCTGTCGAAACCTCACAAAATCGAAAAATATACGAATTTATAGAATGTTAACATTGCTTATAAAAACATTAGTGAAGTAAACGAGATATTATCGAAGGTTACATGTTGTTTTTTATGAATGCATTTAAATGTATCTAGGTATATGATTAGAGCGTGGGAGACGAGCCTTACTGCATCCTCTGGCTTATCGAATTATGCGTGCATATTTAATTATAAATCGACCGAATATGAGAATCTCCATTAATTTAATCTAATACGTATGGTCTTTCAAGACCTAAAAGGAAGACTCCTATTTGGCCTAAGTAGGAGCTTTCCTTCATCCTTTTCAAAAGTTTTCAAGAACCCTTTCTATGTATTTGTCCGTGTGACATATAGAATATCAGCGCAAATATCATACTTAAATACCCACCAGTTTAAGATATGCATGTGCGGCGTAGGTTAGTTTCATTATACACTTATTATCCTAACCAGTACTCACCTATATCTTAGACATACTTAGCAAAAGAGTTTAGTATTATTTTGTTATTACTTTACACTGCTAGCTAATATTATTATTGTAAACATTTCTGTATTTCAACTGGGAATCAAAGTTACGACTATAGCGGTATATTATAGTAAGCATAGTGCCAAAAATCTTAAATCCGTAATTTTCGATAAGTTTTTCATTCTAAATATTGAAATATGAAAAATTCTTTCTTTGAAGGTGGTAGAACCCTTTGTGGTTCGATTCCGGCGGCAACACCGCCATACCTATTTCAACCTAATAACAGCAGTGTTAGGCGCTGCTGTGTTTCGTTTTGAAGGGTGTGGTAAGGGAGACAGACTTTTCCGAGTCGTTCCAGCTTTGTCATCAGGGGTAGTGGCGCATCTGTGGCCAACCTCAGGTAGGAATATCTAATCCTATCTGGAGTTGATTACAGATGTCCATGGGCGGCAGTAGCCACTTACCATGAGGTGGACTGCATGCTCGTCTGCTACTATGTTATAAAAAAAGAAATCTTATTTAAATTCGGTTTTATGGATAATAAAATCAATTAAACTTACAATAACTGCAATCTTGGCCATTCCTGGAAGTGTTCTGACATAGGAGGGATCAAACCGAGTCTGTGTGTTGAACACTGTGTTGGTTGAGCCCATGCTCTGAGGCGAATTCGGGGTTGCTGCCATACTTTCCTAAAAAGGAAATCTTTAACTTACTCATACAATTACAAATTTCAATAGAATTATAATACCAAAACCACACCAATTTATAACATACTGAATAAACAAGCATATTTATCTGGTGCAAATATATTTTGACCATGATATTCTAACAATAATAAATTAATATTAACCACAGCCAGTATGGTCTGACAGGGAGGTAAAAAAAAATAATGAGACGACCTTCTTAGTCCATAAGAAAAGCAATTTGTTATCAGCTGCAGGTAGTATAAAATTGTCTGACTTACTACCTCAATGTTACAAGAAAATATGTGACATAAATAAGACATAGACAAAGAAAGATATTTTTACATATAATACTTCAATGTAAACTAATTTGAGTGTATGATTCATTTTCGTTCTACATTTCATAATAAAAACACCATAGTTGCAATGCTCTTATGACTATCATAGTGTTCAAAGAAATATTACCATAACATATTAATAGCACACATACCTATTACAATCAAGTGAGTTACCACAAAATTAGATATTTTCATGGAAAGTGAATCATGAAATAGTTAAATATGATTCAGTACACATGTTTTATGATATTTATAGGCAGTAAATGTCCATGGTTCAATGGTTAATGCACAAATGCTATATCTACTTGTCCCTCGATATCAAGAAGTCGAGCGGGCCAGACGAAATCCCCGCAGTGGTACTCAGGACGTGCGCTCCTGAGTTGGCTCCCGTCTTAACGCGCCTATTCTCGCTTTCCTACACCACAGGACAAGTACCGTCTTCGTGGAAGGTTGCCCTTGTACACCCTATTCCCAAAAAGGGTGACCGCAGTGACCCGGCCAACTATAGGCCTATAGCGATAACCTCACTGCTCTCAAAAGCCATGGAGCGTGTTGTAAACACGCAGCTCCTTAGGTACCTGGAGGAGCACCAGCTGATCAGCGATCACCAATATGGTTTTCGCAAGGGCCGATCAGCTGGTGATCTTCTTGTGTACCTCACTCATCGTTGGGCACAAGCTGTTGAGAGCAACGGGGAGGCATTAGCCGTAAGCCTAGACATCGCTAAGGCCTTTGACCGGGTCTGGCATAGGGCCCTTCTCGCGAAGCTACCATCTTACGGTCTTCCCGAGAGGTTGTGCACATGGACAGCCAGCTTTCTGTCTGAACGGCATATTAAGGTCGTAGTTGACGGGTGCTGCTCAGACACGAAGCTCATCAACGCTGGCGTGCCCCAAGGGTCTGTATTATCTCCCACGCTTTTTATTCTGCATATCAATGATATGCTGCTACAAACCGGTGGCATTCATTGCTATGCAGATGATAGCACGGGAGATGCAGTGTACACAGGCCGTGCGAACACCTCTCGGACATTCGTGGAAGAAAGCAGAATCCGACTTGTGTCTGAAATCGAGAACTCTCTGGAGCGGGTCTCGGAATGGGGTCGTCTTAACCTTGTTGAGTTCAACCCCACGAAGACACAAGTCTGCGCGTTTACCGCTAAAAAAACCCCATTCGTCATAGCGCCTGAGTTCCAAAGTACACCGCTCACCATTGGTAAAAGTGTAGGGATCCTGGCAGTTGACATCTCGTGTGACGTGCAGTATCGGAGTCATTTGGAAGTTAAAGCCAAGTTGGCTTCAAAGAAACTAGGCGTCCTGAACAGAGCCAAGGAGTACTTCACTGGGGGGCAACTCCTTCTGCTTTATAAAGCGCAAGTGAGGCCCCACATGGAGTACTGCTCGCATCTCTGGGCAGGGGCACCACAATACCAGCTTAACCCACTTGACTCCGTACAGAAACGCGCGGTGCGAATCGTCGATGACCCAGCGATCTCTGATCGGTTAGAACCCTTAAGCCTGCGGAGGGACATAGGTTCCCTCTGCGTGTTCTACCGGCTTTACAATGGTGAGTGTTCTGAGGAACTGTTTGATCTGGTGCCTACGTCGCCTTTCCTTCATCGCACCACTCGCCGAAGGATGAAGTTCCATCCACATCAACTGGACCCGTGGCGGTCCTCCACGGTTCGGTTTAATCGTTCATTTTTGCCGCGTACGTGCAAAATGTGGAATGAACTTCCTCCTGAGGTATTCCCTCAGGACTATGACATGGGGCTCTTCAAGAGGGGTGTAAAAAGAGCTCTCCTTCAAAGCCGGCGATGCATTGGCGACTCCTCTGGTGTTGCAAATGTCCATAGGCGACGGTGACTGCTTTCCATCAGGTAGCCCGTCTGCCTTATCGTTAGGTTACAAAAAAAAAAAAAAAAAAAATCTTCTTCGAACATCGGATATTTAAGATATTATTTTTTTTTTTTTTTATATGTAACCTAACGATAAGGCAGACGGGCTGCCTGATGGAAAGCAGTCACCGTCGCCTATGGACATTTGCAACACCAGAGGAGTCGCCAATGCATCGCCGGCTTTGAAGGAGAGCTTTTTTTACACCCCTCTTGAAGAGCCCCATGTCATAGTCCTGAGGGAATACGTCAGGAGGAAGTTCATTCCACATTTTGCACGTACGCGGCAAAAAAGATCGATTAAACCGAACCGTGGAGGACCGCCACGGGTCCAGTTGATGTGGATGGAACTTCATCCTTCGGCTAGTGGTGCGATGAAGGAAAGGCGACAAAGGCACCAGATCAAACAGTTCCTCAGAACACTCACCATTGTAAAGTCGGTAGAACACGCAGAGGGAACCTATGTCCCTCCGAAGGCTTAAGGGTTCTAACCGATCAGAGATCGCTGGGTCATCGACGATTCGCACCGCGCGTTTCTGTACGGAGTCAAGTGGGTTAAGTTAGTATTGTGGTGCCCCTGCCCAGAGATGCGAGCAGTACTCCATGTGGGGCCTCACTTGCGCTTTATAAAGCAGAAGGAGTTGCCCCCCAGTGAAGTACTGCTTGGCTCTGTTCAGGACGCCCAGTTTCTTTGAAGCCAACTTGGCTTTAACTTCCAAATCACTCCGATACTGCACGTCGCACGAGATGTCAACTCCCAGGATCCCTACACTTTTACCAATGGTGAGCGGGGTACTTTGGAACTTAGGCGCTATGACGAATGGGGTTTTTTTAGCGGTAAACGCGCAGACTTGTGTCTTTGAGGGGTTGAACTCAACAAGGTTAAGACGGGGTTGAATTCATTACAAATATATAAAAAAATATAATTATTAATTATAATTTTTACTTTAGTTATTATTATTAATTATAATGAATATATATATTTACTAAACATACATTCGATTCTTGTAAACTGTTTCAGATAAATAATATATTGTTCATTGTATTAATCTTCTTTTTTCATTTGGTGTGACATAATTGTCATATGCAACCTAGTAAGCACGTTCCTCTTTTTATGTAGAAAACTACATTTTAATTGAAAACAAATGGGCATTCTCATTCATATTTATTAGACTCAAAATTATTATCTGTTATTGACAGTGACACCACCATCATGAAAAATTTTACCTTCTTTGCACAGCTGTATACCTATTTATTTTTATTTTCCAACTTAGTCATCAGAGCTAACATCATTAAATGTGCATATGTTTTTACTTATTATATTAGTGTTTATCAAAATTATACAAAAATCTCAAATGAAACTTGCCAGTAGCATCAATGTGAATATAAAATTAAATTCTAGGTTACCAATATTACTTAAAGTGAGAAGTTACAGGTATACCAATAGGTAGATCAAAAACCAAAACAGCAGATAATGCACCACTTTACATAAGATAAGCTGTATGCTTTTTATTTATAATGGATAAAACTTAAATTTTATTTTTGTAATAGACACAATATTTAGTTTTTTTTTTATTATATAGGGGTAGCAGACGAGCATGCAGTCCACCAAATGATAAGTGGCTACTGCTGCCCATGCACATCTGTAATCAACCCCAGATAGGATTAGATATTTCTATCTGAGGTCGGCCACAGATGCGCTGCTACCCCTGAGGACTAAGCTTGAATGCCCTGGAAAAGTATGTCTCCCTTACCACACCCTTCAAACCGGAACACAGCAGTGCCTCACACTGCTGTTATTAGGTAGAAATAGGTGTGGCAGTGGTGCAGCCGGAGTCGAACTACAAAGGGTTCTACCAAATTCGAAAATTTTATTTTATTTAGGAAAACTTACAGCTAGGACATACGAGGGTACGTTTTTAAGTTCGCGGAATGAGGCACAAGGAGCGAAAATAAAATGTCAAAATTATTTTTCTTTTTCTACATATTCTCCTGCAAGACGAATGCATTTTTCAGATCTTTGTATTAACTTATTTAAACCCTCATAAAAAAATGTTTTGTCCTTGTCGGAAAAATACGAGGAAATTGCGTCCTTTACTTCTTCGTCTGTAGAAAATTTCTTTCCACGAAGCTCTTTTTTCATTTTTGGAAAGAGATAATAATCGCTGGGAGCCAGGTCTGGACTATAGGGTGGGTGATTTAAAATATCAAAGCCCACCTTATGCAGGGCAGCCAGTGCAATACGGCTCTTGTGTACGGGCGCATTGTCGTGCAACAGCAGGACACCTCTGGATAATTTTCCTCGTCTTTTTTCTTTGATGGCTTCTTTTAACCGCTCCAAGATTGTTGCGTAATATTCTCCGGTTATAGAGACACCTTTAACTTTGTAATCTATTAACAAAATTCCTTCTGCATCCCAAAAGACTGTCGCCATGAGTTTGCCGGCCGATTGTGACACCTTAAACTTTTTAAGAGGTGCTATACCCTTTTTATGCCACTGCATGGAGTCTTGTTTAGACTCAGGTTCATAATGGTGAACCCAAGTTTCATCTCCAGTAACAATTCGATTCAGTACAATATCCTTATCTTCTCCACAGAGGTTCAAAAACGCACGGGAACATTCAACGCGCTGTTGTTTCTGAGGCGGCGTGAGCATTCTCGGCACCCACCGCGCGCTGACCTTAGTCATGCCAAGATGGTCATGCAGAATTTTAAAAATGGTTGTATCCGATACTCCAACCATTTCTGCAAGCTGTTTCTTCTTTAGCCGAGCATCTTCCAGTACTAATTTTTCGACTTCCGCTATCGTTTCCGGAATGGTCACCTCAACAGACCGTCCTGGTCGTGGGTCGTCTTCAAGTGAATCCCTGCCTTGCTTAAAAAGGTTGTTCCACTTGTAAACCATCGTTTTTCCAGGGCAAGAGTCCCCGTAAACCGATGACATCTCTTCCATTATGATTTGCACAGACTTTCCTTGCTTGGTAAGGAACTTTATAACGGCGCGATGCTCGATTTTCTCCATACTTCCAATTTTCTTCCGGATTGAGTTGTTTAATTGTCGATAGTTTTAAAACTAATGATGCAATTGTGATAAAACTTTATATTTATACTATTTATGAGTCACTTAACACGTACCGCCCTTAACGAGCCCGCTATCCCCCCTCCAACCCTGCCATTCCGCGGACTTAAAAACGCACCCTCGTAGTACAGGAAATTGTAAAAGAATAAGAGTTATTTATAAGTTTCTAGATATATTCTGCTATTTTCAGATTATAATATATGTATAGTGAAAAAATATCCTGAGAATATTCAGAAAATATTGCTCAACCTTGCAACCTATTGTTTATTTGACAGTGTGAATTAATTAGGTAATAATCAAGATATTATTTCGGATGAGATCATACCCTTAAATTATTTTTATTTCTAATTTATACTACAGTTACTTGATTGAGTTACATGGAGATGTTTTATCTGAGTTCTAAGCACAGAACGCTAAGATCATGTGATGTTAGAGTATAAAATTGACGACATAACAATATTGTGATACGAAGCGAAACGAATACTAACAATGACGTACTACGTATAAGTATAATCACAACATTCCTAACTTATGCTTACAAATTACGAGATAAGACTTTAAAGATAATGCAAATACTTACAGTGTAACAGAGCGCGCGAATCCGTGATTTTGCTGATAGAATAACAATGTGCGCGTATTTCCCGCTACATCGAGATAGCGGACACTCGATAACGCCTCGTAGTCGCTTCTCCTTGACACTAAATCACTAACTGATACCGAATTGCGTTAAATGCATCAGTGACTCACATATTCAAATAAATCGTATAAGCACGGTTTGTTTACCATTTGCAGGAACCGCGTCGATTGACACATCTTCACTTGCTTACAATTATACCCCACGCGAAATTACTTTTTATGAAATAACTCATATTTGTCGTCAACGGAATTATCTAAATGATATGGAAACAGATGTCTAGATAAGAATTAAATCGAAAACAATATCAAATTACATTTTATTTTCATTGTCAAATTCTATTTCAATCAAAGCTGAGAAGATGAGCAGCAGCGCTTTGATGTTTGAAATAGACTGTCAAGTCAAAATTTGACGGTTAAATCAATGTTGCCGCTAGCGACTTTTTAAATTGCCTTACATAAGAGACGAAAACCGCTTCATACAAGTATTGTGAAGAATCAATTAAAAATTAATGTAAACATTCAATTTAGAACACTCTTATGTAATAAAATCTTTATACTATATGTAAATTTTCAGATTAACTTATTTTTTCAACGTCCAAGCGGTTTTTAAACAACTTGGCACAAACTGTTGCCCTGAAAGCATCCCACTAATAGTATAAATTATAGGCTGGACATATAAATATTTTTTTGTGGAATATTATGCAATTTTATGCTCTTTTACCGTATAGAATGGCTACATTTGTACTTTTGGCAACATTAAACGAATTTACACTTGACAGTTACATTTTATATTTTTGAGGCTATCTATAATGAATCATTTCCATATTTTGCAAGACTATATTTGTAAGAAAGAAACACACATTTCGTAAGGTATCTTAGAACATTTATTTTCATTTTATAGAAAATTTATTTATAATAACCATTTTCGTTATTTTATATTTCAGTTTTCGAACGCATATAGTCAAGGGGGTGGAAACAAGAAGTAGTCATTTTCATGTCACAATGATGTCAAAATTGTCAAATATTTGTGGAATTTCGTCACCTGATATTTCAATTTACACTTGATTTATCGATACTTTTATATTAAAACTGTTTATAATCAGTGTTTATATAAGGAAAAGTGAAAGTTATCTTCAAGTTTAAGTAGGAAAAAGGTAAATAACATCTACATACGACTCAATAATAATGAGTGAATATTTTCCGCGTTATTTCTATTCTATTTAGTCGGTAAACGCTATTTTAGGTGGTGACGGTTTGTGCCGATTTCATTCGTCTATTAATGTTTCGCTTTTACGATACTCGGGGGATATTAAACGTAATAAACGCACGTGAGTTTCTACAATGTTTAATGATAAACAATTCACGTAGTTAAAGTTATGATGTTGTATTACTAATCCATTATCAATATATATAATATTTTTCTTTTAATTAAATGTCAATAACGCCTAATATAATTCACTCGCATTTAATTAAAGAACGTTTTAAACACTGAAATATTACCTGCTTATTATCGCCTTTAATAATTCAATGTTAACTTATATGTAATTTTTTACTTTCTGAACATCAAATGTATATATCCATAATTATATAGAAAAATATTTCTTATCAATCAACACTTTCGATGTGTTCAAATAATCATGTGTGGAAAGTACTATGGCTCCATAATAACTTCCACTACAGCAAACATTTGCTGGTATTGCATCTGCTGTTTGTCATAGATTTCACATAAAAAGTTGCTTAATCATAATGTATGTTGATTATGATGTCTGTATTCACTAGTCACACTTTATCAATATATAAAACTATGTGTTACTATGACCTTTCTACATCTTGTTTGGGTATGGTCATGGATATCATTGGGTATGGGTGGTTAACATGGTCTTGTTTGTAGTATACTATTCTTTTGAAACGCTTATTTTTAAAGTCAAACCTCTCGTTTGAATTGTTTAGTTTTAAGAGCAAGTAAAGTAAATTAATTTAATGTTACTTATTCTTAATTACTTTTAATGAAGTTTTAATTGGGGGTGGTACTGCTAGAGAGGGCGTTAGCACATGGCAGGCGTTCGGTCAAGGCGTCAATAAATCTGAGTTCTGATAAGATTTATATTTTGTTGATTACAATCAGATTGAAAACAATGCAT
The DNA here is from genome assembly GCA_014595695.2 of Epargyreus clarus clarus. Classification (NCBI taxonomy): domain Eukaryota; kingdom Metazoa; phylum Arthropoda; class Insecta; order Lepidoptera; family Hesperiidae; genus Epargyreus; species Epargyreus clarus. The sequence goes on along the minus strand of JACTTY020000039.1, from coordinate 3,713,370 downwards.
ACTTTTAAATTTTATGCAATAATCCTACAAGTTACATTTAATTATTTACAACATTAACGTAATAAAAAAAAGTACAAAATAATATATGAAACAGGCTATAAAAATACTTATAATAAAATAGTTAAATATAATAAGCTTCATCCAAATTGTTGTCTCTTGGAAGAGTCCCCAAAACGCTGGCGACATAACCTCGCTGAATAGCAAAGCTAATTCTTTGCCCGAGGTAAGCGCCAGCCCTTTGGTCGTGGGTGCACTCGATCAAACGCCTTGAAAGGTGTTTAAAAAAAGATCGAGCGTCAGAACCCCACGGCCCCATCGTCTCTACACCAAACGGCAGAAATATATAGTCTCGACTGAGACTAGCATATTTCCGCAGTTTGCGTATTTCCGCATCGGTAGCCACAACACCAGCTGCCCTAGAAGATAGTTGAAGATGGGATGGTGCCATTGTTTCGACACACGTTGCATCCCACACAAGACACCTCCCATTCTTCCAAGGAATTAAAGTCAAGCCGTCAGGCCTCTTACCATCGTCTCGTACAACACCGTTCGGCTCTAATTGTGCCGGTACGTTGACGGTAGCAAGAGCCCTGCGGATGACATCATTGAGGGCAGCATGGCGCGATTGGCGACCGACGCTACGACGACAAGATAGGCCGTGGTGTCCCAAATGGTCTACCTGAACTCCACAAGGGCAACAATGTGGATGAATTAAAGGTAAACCTAGTCGCAAGCCTATAGCAATGGTAAATGATGTATTGTCTAACACTGACCCTAAGTTGTTGGACGGTGTTGCATGAAGCCAAAATCCTGATTCCTTAACAGAAACGGCCAGGAGACGAGCACGCTCAGCAGAACTGACACTTGAGTTTACCAATGAGGTGTGTGTTATTCTGCAAAGCGGCTCGTCCCAAAGCCTTTGCACATTCAGATCTACAGGTAGAGATACACCTGGGCAAGCTGTGTGCCAAGCATTCCTGGCTTCCTCACAGTACGAGATTTCTGTAAGACCTAATGAAGAATTCGTTATTTTTTGGAACAGAGAACTCGTACCGTGCACAGAAGACAGGAATGCCGGTAAAGCAACGGATGTAGCTTTCCTGATACCAAGACCTCCAAAACGTATAGGTAAAGAGGCCTGGGACCAAGATCTATCATCCAAATTGCAATTCAATATGTTTGATAATATCCTCAAAATATGAGAATCCAATACTGACAGAGAATTTAAAAACTTCCATGCTGGGCAACATCTTAAAAAGTATGTAAATTTGGGAACAAAAATACAAAATCGAATAATGTGATAAGCCATGTGTATTTTAATTTTGCCTAAACGTTCAGAAATTATATCAAATTTTGACAAGAGTTCGTCGAAAAAAGGTTGAATAGAATCTTCTAAAACGGGAGAACCGAGGAGGCGCAATGATTCTTTTCCTACAATTTTTATATCAGATGACAAAGAAAAAATTTTTTGTAAAATCATGTCTCTGGCAGGAACAGATAATAATTCATTAATAAAAAGTTCACATTTCGAAAAATTCAACTCAAGACCAATTTTTTTTAAACCATCTAATAGGAAGGTAAAATCATCAAAAACGGTAGTTGCATCGCCTCCTAAGGTCCCGTCATCCAGATACCACATGTTCAATTTTGAATTTAGTTTCGAAATAATGGGATGAATGGCTAGACTAAAAATGGCTGGCCCAAGTGGATCTCCTTGTTGACATCCGACCGCAGACTCAATCAAGTTGTTCTTATATAAAAGATGTCCAACCCATCTTGTACCATAACACTGAAATAAAAATGGAAAAACTTCTGGGACAATCGTTTTAATTTCGTGGAGTAGAGTGCTGCGGTCCACAGAGTTAAATGCATTTTTAACGTCAACCTTTAATATAACATCACCACCACCCTTAAGCAAAAAACTTCTAAGGCTGTGTACGGCTGCCTCACAACCTCCCTTCGACCCGAAACCCAACTGAATAGGTTGAAACTTTTGTTTCAGTGAAGGGAGGATATGCCTACAACAAACCTTAAACCTTAGAAACCTTAATGCATACTTAAAAAGGCTTAGAAATGTCTATACGCTTATGAAATGCTTTGTAATTATGATAACTGAAAAATCGTATTGTTTTGTTTTGTTAAAAGTGAATAAAGAAGTGATTATTAAAATATGCACAACAATTTTTACCAAGTGTAACACTAAGTATAATTATAACAAATTCAGTTGTTTTGTATTACACAAACTAATTAAACCTATACCACAATTTAGATAACACAGCCTTATCAGAGCTTGCTGCACACCCAAAAACATTTTAAATCATTACCCTGCTTTATTGCTTAGCTGAATTAATTACTGGTATTGTGTTAATATCTGAAATATGAGGTTTATTTTATAATTAATATTTAGCACCATTATGTTAACCACCATGTATATTTATCACCAGTAGACATAAAGTTTGTTTAAGAATTTAACTTCAATGATTTGTAAGTAATAATACCGACTGAGAACTAAAGTTTTGATTTAAAACATCAAACCACCTCAAAATAATAATCTTCATATGATTATTATTATTATTTTTTTTTCCTTAAATTCTGAAGGCATAATAAGCAACATAAAATGACTTTGTTATTATTGTCGAAAAATAATTTAAGGATATTGGCATAGATAAGTACTAATCTATGGCTATTTGTGTAAAAAATAAAATCTCATCTTATAGGTTTTATTATATTAATGACTAAAACCACAGACCAGTATTGTAGCAAAAATAAGAGTAATTGTGTTAAATATATTTTAATTTATTTTGATCCAGTTGAAATGATTGTAATATTTACCTATGATACATTAAACCTTTGTTAATATTGTGTAAAATTGAGCATGGGTGTAGTTAAAAACTGGATCATACTCCGAGCTGTACCACTAATAACATTAAAACAAATTCTTCTTTGTTGTTCCTTATCAATATTTAGAACATTGATAAGTAAGAACAAAGAAAGTTGCATCTGTTTTTCATTTTTCAAATTAAAGATTTAATATTATGATCGCGCATAATTACAGATATGAGTATATGTTCGCTCTTGATAAGCAGTTGTAGACCAATCGATATCGGACACGACCCACGCAATGCGTGAATAATTTACACTAAATTGCTAAGGTCTGACCTTTATAAAAGTCAAGGGTACCCAATAAAAGGAAGTACCAAATTTCTTACAACATCCGACAGCGTGATTAAAATTAACGGCCCTAGCAGACAGTTTTAAAATCGGCGTTTCAAGTTTTAACGTCTTTCTGCGTTCGGCCCTGTATCGAAAACGCGCGTTTTAAAGACAGCATCGCGCGTCGAAAAGGATCTGCGAGGTTGAACTCAAACTTAGTAGCGTTTAATCGCTACATCTAGCTACTGAAAAAAATAATTATTGATCGCCGACGTTAGAAGGGGCATATCTGCTAGCCCTAAAAACTTAGGATGAGTCGTTAGGATGAATTACCATAGTAAGCTCTTAAAAAATACGTAGGTATGTCTTGGTGGGTCATCAAAAATTCATAGTTGTATTCTTTCACGAAATCTAACTTGGCACTAACACTAACATCAAATCATTTTTTTTATTACAAAATAGGTTCTTTACATCGATACAAGTTATACTTGAATATCCGCGAATCGTAGTCTTCCACTTTTTAGTCTGAAGAGATGAGTTCGCATCGCTGCATTACTTACCTATCACTTACTTATTACTACTCCGGTTGAAACTAATATCAAGTTCCTAAGTTCTCATGTAACAATAGTTATACATAATTGTACCTCCAAGGTTTTTTCGTATCATGTCGTTTGTGGTGTGGTCGACATCCGTGTATTTGGCAATTTATTACAAAATTATAATTAATTACCATACAATATCGTAGAAGACAAGTCAAAGGTTACTTATTAATATGACCATGTTATACCACAAAATAAGTTAATTATTTCCGTTACGGTTTATTTAATTTGAACGCACGAATTTTAAACATTTTTCCAGTAATAAAATCAGTTATAGATTTAGATAGATCTTATAATGATCCTAGAAATATAATGATAAACACAAGGTTGTAGAACCCGTTGTGGTTCGACTCCGGCGGCACCACCGCCACACCTATTTCTGCCTCATAACAGCGATGCTGTGTTCCGGTTTGAAGGGTGTGGTACGGGAGACATACTTTTCCGAGGCGTTCCAGCTTAGTCCTTAGAGGTAGCGGCGCATCTGTGGCCGACCACAGGTAGGAATATCTAATCCTATCTGGGGTTGATTACAGATGTCCATGAGCGGCAGTAACCATTTACCATCAGGTGGACTGCATGCTCGTCTGCTACTCCTATATTATAAAAAAAAAACAAGCATATTTCTCTATTGCATTGGTAAATGTGTCTGTCCATTCGTCAGCAGATTCGTAGATCAAGATGGCCGAGGTGGGCTTCCCGGGGCAACACACGACGACGACGACGGTAACGTCGAGCACCACCGTGCAGACCAACATACGGTTCGACGCGTCTTATCTTAGGACAGCGCCCGGCATTCTCAAAGTGGTGCAAGTCGTGAGTATCCGCTTAAAAATGGGTGGAGTACCACTGCGACTTATCGCCTCACAAATTTTTGACATGAAAAATCAAATACAAAATATCCTTGCCATTCTTATGTGTACTGTCTGGGAAATTATTTCCATCTGTCCCATACCTATATTTTTTCCATGGAAAGAGTGCAGAAAGTGGACCGATTCTAAGTATGGAATGTAAAAGTTTGGAATAAACGTGGACTGGGTATTTAAAAGCAGAAGATACTTGCGACATACTTACAACAAATGTTACCAAAAAAGTACGGCAATATACAATTTTAAAGAGTAACGTACTCATTGTATGTACCCATGTTATGGGCACGAGTTTATTTCTCTCAAATCGCTTTCACTACTTTCATCGGTGACAAATTCGGCGTGACGAATCTCTGTTCATAATAAGTGCATCATGGTAGATTTATTATATAATAACTGTTATATGTTAAAAGTTCAAATGTGAAAGCTAATGGATTTATTGTTTACTAAGATAATTTGGAAGCAGGCCTGTAAGATTTTGTTCATGGATTATTTTATGCAATGCAAATTGCAAGGCGCCAGCAAACATGCAAACCACCTGGTGTTCGTATTCTTGCCTAATAATAGTAGTATTAAACGCTACTGTGTTCCGGTTTAGTAAGGGCCCACTTATTTATTCGAGGCATTCCAACTTAGTCCTCATGGATAGCGCAACTATGGTCTACCTCAGGTAAGACTTATCAGGGGTTTATTACAGATCGTTATGGGTGGCAATTCTCATTTTTCACCAGTTGGACTGCATGCTCGTTTGTCACACCAATGTTATTAAAAGAGGACTCTTAACCACGGATGATGTTGATCTATAGATACATAATTCTAGCGTGTGTATTTTTGTATCCTTTCCAGGCCTGCAGTTTGCTCGGGTTCATATGCGTCCAGTTTTCGAATCTCACCTTCCTGAGCAAGAGCTCCTACTTTAGTTCGATATCTATGATCGCCTTCTGGTTCACGGGCATCCTGCTCGGCTTCTACCTGTTCCACATCGTGGAGAAGTTCTACAAGATCCCGTGGCTCAAGATCGAGTTCGTCTTTTGTGCAGTGTGGACGCTACTCTACCTGATAGGTTCAATACTCGTCCTCAACATTGGCGATAAACCACATTCGGCAGCTAGTGTGAGTCATTTTGTATAGTTTTGTTTTTAATTTACCGTAAACGACTTAATTTCTAAATACTTTATTAGAGGAAGGCTTCCTAAGAATTCATTTCAAGTATTGCTGTCTGTTTCACCCGACTATGGAGAGTAATCTTTTTCGAGTGAATGTATTTTAAGGCGCGCCCTACAGCCTAAACGGCTTGATTGATTTTAATATATTATGAGGTGCCGTTGGATTCGTCTAAAATGTGGAAGTGATCATAGGCCATATTAGTAAGCAATCGGGTTTTTGCTTTTATAGTAATCGCTAGTAATTGATTATACTAAAACTCTTGGGAAAGGGAAATTCCTGATGGAGCTGAGTTCGAAAGAGAAGGAGCGGTCCGTCCCGGGCTTCTGATCCTGGGGGCCTCCAAACACAGTTGCTAAAAAAAGGTCGACAGAAACAAATAATGTATGAAATGTTTATCAGTCGGCGAAAAAAAGGTCACTGAATTATAGGCAAACTTTACACTGGGGGCCTCCATTCCACTTTCCGCCCCGGCCCTCCGACGAAGGAGCGTACATCGATCGGTGGGTGGATCGATTACAAAAAAGTCTACAAGGTGTGTGCCTATAATAATCGGTGCGTGTGTTGTGTCAGTTCTTCGGGTTCACGTCGACGCTGGCGTACGCGGCGGACGCGCTGCTGAAGTGGCGCGGCGCGCGCGCCGGCGCGCTGGCGCAGGGCGAGCGCGTCGTGTCCAAGCAGACCACCTCCGTCGCCGCGCCGCCCCGCGAGGCCTACTAGCGACCCGACTCCGCAGGACACCAGCTGAGCGAGTGCACTCCCGATGCAACGTATCATGCTCCGGTAACACGATCATCCCCTGATCGCACGAGGGCTTCGTCAAGTAGTACGTTAAAATTAAACCAATAAGTTTCTAGGCACTCATTTTACCGCCAGCGCAACACCTTTTTATCGCGTTGTGAAGGATTCAGTTTGAAATTAGAGCTGGATGTTGAACTTTTACTAAAATATACTGAATATAATCAGTCGTGCAAAAGGGGCGTTTCCTCTATCATTCGCTTAATTACAACTTACTGCCATTCGCATATTTGCATTATTTCCTTTCTCACACCTATACGTGTCTGTCTGAGTCAACTAGCAGGTAGTTTAAGCCAGTCAGTATCATATAAAGCTCCACTAACCCACATTAGAGCAATGTGGTCAAGTTTACTCAGTTATCAAAAGAAATATATTGCAAGAATATGGCACAAGGAGGTTACAAAAAACTGTAAGGCAATGTAAGGTATATAATGTTAATGTCTTACTTAATATATGGAAAAAAATGTTTGTCTACTCTGTATAGGTATATAAATGTGGTATGCACACAAATACACTAGTTCTACTACTACTACTAAACCGCCACCATTGCATTCATGACTGTTGTCTATATCAAGATATCTGTTGTTGCTACTCTAGTAGACATCAATACAAAATTAATATATAAACAATATGCACCACTGAAATGGTCATCTCACTCGGCTACCTTCCTGCTTTATTAATATTACAAACGATAAACAAGGTAAATAAATATTGTATTACGAATCATGCAATAATTCGTTTCCACTATCACATTTTTGCAGCATACAATGCTTATTTTGAAAATTGACATACAAATTTAAATGTATTGCTCAGTAATGAACAAGGTAATTTTAAATGAATATACTTATATTTTATTTTGTTAAGCGAAATAGTGTTATACATATTTTTACCCTCCGTAGTGCACAAGTAATTAATATATATGCATTTTCTACTCTCAGTTTATAATTAAAGCATTTTTTTTATTTTGATAAACAGTCATTAACTTGTAAGATGTTACAATAATGATTATAATTTAAAATGGCAACATTTATCTTTGCTTCTCACTCATTCTCTATAATCGTGAGTGAAAAACAGAGGTAATTATAATATTATGCAAAAATTGCCATTTAAATTAAATTATTTACTGGAACAATTTAGTTTAAATGGCATTGTTTATGTATTTTTTGCTTTTTTATATACAATTACGTTATTTTTTTGTTGGTTTTTGTACTTAATTTTCATACTTTTATTAAGAGAAGTCAGATTTAGAAAGCCTTATTTTAGAAAGATATTTAGAAAGATTTAAAGAAAAATTTAAGCATTTAGAAAGATTTTTATAATATCTTATCATATGTAATAATTGCAAACAAGAGACAATGACTATTAAATTGTATAAATATTGTCACAATTAAAGTGGTAATTTTAACAATAAAAAACTGATCGTTAAATTAAACCAAAAGACTGCCTAAAAATTAAAAAAGGCTTAACATATTGATCTGGGCTTCGGCTCCACTTTCCTGTTTTTATAAATATACAGAAAAGAAAGATTAATAATACATACAAAATAAAGGCACGTCATGACATTTTTTTACGATTTTTTAACGTTATAAATATTACTTGATTCAATAAATAATGCCCAAAATGACGGCATTTCTATTCGCCTCTCATATAATATATAAAAAAGCCGTAACTTTGGATTACATTACTTATTGAAACAAGTAATAACTATGTTACTTTTTTAATATATTGTGTTTACTATTCTTTTGTTTTTGTGATATATTGTATTTATGATGATAATTTATGTGTACTTTTGTATATTATTATGTGTTCATTTGTTATAACAACGATTTAATTTACTGCTTCTTTATTGTATTGACCTCATGTTTATGCATTTTAACTGCTTTTTAATTGGTTAAGTTAATATTAACGTGCACAAATTTTATATTTTATTGTTTATATTGATAATGACAATACAATAAGTCATGAGTTTTGAAAGGTTTCACAAAAATAATTGCTACTAATACAAAGTATATGTTTATATAAAAATCTATCTGACGCATAAATGTAAAACATTTCTTTATCGATTTTGGTGCAACTTTTCGCTTTTTATAGTTTTTGCCCACCCTTATACAAAAATCATGACTTATTCCTTCTAGATAATTATTGATTAAACGAACTTACCTTAAGTGAAGTTCTATCATAATTATACGAGGGTTTTGTACTTCTATATTAGATCACATGTAGTACACACATCGGTGTCGCCACTATAGTTGAGAATTATTTTTTTTTTTTTTTTTTGTCTACCCTCTATCACCGCACATCGCTCTGTCTTCATTTAGTTTAGAGCATCTGACCTATCATGTTGATATTTTTTATTTTTATTGGGAGATTTTGGGGAGGGTGGGTTCTAATATATTCGTACAAAACCCTCGTATAATTATGATAGAACTTCACTTAAGGTAAGTTCGTTTAATCAATAATTATAATCGGGTTTTGTACTTCTATATTAGATCACATGTAGATGTTGAGAGCATGTTGAAAAAAATATCAACATCGGTAACTCATATTTTACATTTTTATTTATTAAAGAATCAATAGTGTTTTATACAAAATTATAATTTTGTACATAGGTACAGGATTATTAATCTAATGTCAGTGGTTCTACTGACTATAAATCATATACTTGTTATTAATTAGATGATTAATTACCCACATACACATTTGATAGAATACTTCTGGCAAAAACATCATCTTGATTAACTATCTCTGATATGTTTCTATTATAAAATTTGCCAAAGGTTTTATAATTATTCCAGCCTGCTGTTTTTCTGATAAGGTCTAGATTTACACCTATTTTATGCGCCTTTGAAGTAGAAGCATGTCTTGTACTATGTGCCGTGAAAATATTTACATCAATTCCACAAGTACATAAGGTGGATTTAATCCAACGACTTATAGTCTGCGAACCTACAGATTTATATGGTTTTTTAAAACTTATAAATAGTATGTCGCTTTTACGTAAATCTTTTGTTATATTTAGATAGCAGATTAAAGTATTTACGGGACATATTTCTGGTTTTTCTAAAAAATAAGGCAAAATGAGTTCAGGCTGTATAAAACCAGGACGAGAAGTTTTTAACAAATCTGGAATTTTAATTCTAATTTCACTTGTAAATAGATCAATGTTGCTAATATTTATCTTGGAAAGTGTCTGCACTCTATGGGCAGTGGTTAAGGCTAGTAATGTGGCTAGCTTTTTTGATATATTTTCTAGATCTAGTGACTCATTAGGGTACCAAGTAGCTAAGGAGTTCAAAACTATGGAGACGTCCCAAGTACGTACTTAGGTTGAGGAGGACGAAGTCTAAAGATACCTTTGAAGAAACGTTTTATACAATCGTCGTCACTTATATTTTTACCAAGAATCAATGAGAGTGCTGATCTGCAGCTGTTTAGAGTGCCATATTGTGCACCTGATTCAAACAATTCTGTTAAGAATTTTATGGCGGTAGAGGCTGAGTTTTCATATAAATTTATATTATTATTGTTGCAAAACAAAAACCATTTTTTAAAACAAGTATCGTATTGTTTTAGAGAACTATCCGAAAGCGAAGCTAACATAATATCTATTGATGTTAACGGAACGTTTCTTCTCAGTAGTGACGAGCTGATAATATTCCGGCAACCAGGGTAATTTTCTGATGTATGTTTCGGTTGCTGGAATGAGAAATAATAAGGTTTTTTGATGGCTGAAAAAGTAATGGCTCTGATATTAGTAGACTCTTAAATAATGGGTACCACGGCTGCGTGGGCCATAGGGGCACCCCATAATGCCTTTTGCATTGTCATCAATAATCTTTCGTAAGGCTTTTAGAATTATGGCAAATGGGGGGAAGCTATAAAAATAAAAGGTAGACCACGAGATTGTGAATGCGTCTATAACGTATGCATCGGGATCTCTGTGCCAAGATATGTACTTTGGACATTTTTTATTTATCCTACTCGCGAATAAATCTATATCAGGAACCCCAAATTGGCTCACAATTTTTTGGTATGCCTGATTTGACAGTTCCCATTCAATGTCTGGATGAATACGTCGCGATTCTGCGTCTGCAATGACATTGTCGCTTGAACTTATATATGACGCAGTTACCACTATATTTCGTACTTCACACCATTGCCACAATTCCCGGGTGATGTTAGTAAGATGGGGAAATTGAATGCCACCCATACGATTTACATACGAAATAGCCGTGGTATTGTCTATTCTCAAAAGAATCTGACAGTCCTGAGAAGATTTAGCAAATATTTTTAATCCAAAAAAGGCGGCAAGAATTTCTAAATAATTAATATGGTGTGACCGCTCGCCATGTGTCCACATACCGCTTGCCCGCTCTTCCCCACAGGCAGCGCCCCATCCCGTAGTTGAGGCATCACTGTATATCTCCAATCTAAACTTGTTTTGTTTGATTGTACATACAGGATTACACATAGCGTGCGCCCACCAGTCGAGATCGGGTAGTATGGATGACGATACAGTCATATACTTGTCATAGTTGTCGTCATTAAGTAAATTTAAGTATTTGCACCGTTCCAGTTCTTTTGTGTAAAGCCAACCATACTCCACGGCTGGACAGACAGAAGTTAGTAAGCCTGCTAAGCGAGCCAACTCTCTAACTTTACAACGTTTAATATAGCGAAACTTGTCAACCTCGGTAATTATTTTCATGATTTTTTCTTCAGGTAAGGTTACGTGAAGATGTTGAGTATCAATAATAAATCCCAGAAACTGACATCTTGTGCTGGGGATCAATTTACTTTTATCAGTATTAATAATAAAGCCTAGAGCCTGAAGGAGATTAGTAGTCTCGGCTATGTTATCTAGGCATGATTCGAACGATTTTGAAATCAATAAGGTATCATCTAAGTAAATTGTTGACAAGTTTCCACAAGCCCGTAGCAAGCTGACGACAGGTTTCATTATTTTTGTGAAAACAGAGGGTGCTGTATTTAAGCCGAATGGTAAAACATTAAATTCATACAAATTTCCGGAAAATTTAAAGCGAAGGTATTTTTTGGAGTCATTATGTATAGGAATTAAGTAATATGCATCTTTTAGATCAATTGTACTCATGTGGCAATCTCTTGAAATAAGCTTTAAAGCTGTACGTAGGTCCTCGAGTTTAAAGTGTTTTGTGTCTATAAACATGTTGAGTTTTTTCAAATTTAATATGAATCTTGATTTACCATTCGGTTTTTTAACTAAAAATATAGGCGATAGAAATTGACCCTCACAAGGCAGACATTTCGATATAGCCCCTATATTTAAAAGTTCATTAATTGAACTCTCAAACTGACATGTTTCGGTGCTCGAATAACGTTTGTCTATGGGGCTCATAGACTGACTTACATCTCGGCAAAAAAGTGATTTGGTACCCTTTAATCCATGATAAAATATTTTTATCGTGAGTTATAAGTGACCATTGCTTATGGAAGTGAGATAATCTACCCGCATATTTTACCGTATCTAGCGGCGGCGGCTGCGAGTCGGTGCTGGATGCGACGATTGTCTGGAGGAGTTCTCGTGGCGATTCCTGTTGGCCGGCTCCTTTGTCCTCTGGTTCCCCTTCTGCCTGCCCTGATTTGGGGGAGGAGCTCTCCAGTTTTTTGTTGCCTTTGAAGGTTTTTTGGGAAGGGTTTTTGTGGTACTAACCTTCATGTCAGCACTTGATCTAGAAATAGCCTTCGCAGCTTTAAGCGTGTCCGACAATCCTTCACTAAAAAGTAGTTTATCTATTTTAGTAGCTTGGAGTTGATCCTTTATATCCTTCTTTATGTTATTTAATACAAAATTCCTACGCGTTACGGAATCTGAATATTGTATGTCGCATAGTAACTTACAAGCATTCATTAATGATTGTATTAACGCTGTGTTCTTTGGTTCGGTCATAAGCGTAGTTACTGTTTCCGCTAAGCAGGAAACAACACAGGACAGCTGTTTCTGCTTTTGTTCAATTGCCTTGTCTCTTTTATAGATAGATTCCGATATCGCTGCCTTAACTTCTGGGTTGAGGGCTGGAGCATCTACAAGAGGACAGTTTGCCGGCGGCAAGTATTTTTCTAAAAGTTCTTTGCGGACTTCCTTCGTTAGCCCTGTTGTGACTAAATGTTGCAGGCGAACTGCAAGGTCGGGTTGTATATTAGGTCCAAATAATTTATGTTGAGATGGGTCATCTCCTAATATTTTTAGAAGGTCCTCATTTAACTGTGTCGCTGGCAAGCAATCGGCGGTGTTTACTGTTGATGGCATGTCAGCATTAACGCATGTTGAAGGCTGAGGCTCTGCGGCGGCGCTGCTGGTCGGCGCGGGCGCAGGCCCGGCAGCTGCGCTTGTAGACGGCACGGGGTCAACAGGTGCGCTGGTGCATGGCATTGACGCGGTGCCCTCGCTTGCGCGAATTGGTGCGTCTGGGATGATAAAGTTAAGCATAAGTATGCTCATGCTCGTCTAATAATAAAGTGGTAACCCCTAAAGTTACCCGCAATATTATTCTTCTACGAACGATTTTTTATGAAAACCTGCTACTCTTAAGTTGCACACACTAGGTAATATTCGTTTAATAATAAAGTGATAACCCCTAAGGTTACCCGCAATATTATTCTTCAACGAACATTGTTTTATATTAAAAAAAACCGCATCACTAAAGTTGCATACACTAGATATTTGGTTAATATTCGTTTAATAATAAAGTGATAACCCCTAAGGTTACTCGCAGTATTATTCTTCAACGAACAATGTTTTATGAAAAAAATCCACAACTCTAAAGTTGCATACACTAGGTAATTAGTTAATATTCGTTTAATAATAAAGTGATAACCCCTAAGGTTACCCGCAGTATTATTCTTCAACGAAAAAGTATTATGTGACAAGCACAAAACTAACCTTCGATGCATAACGCATCCCGCGGCGTCGGCGAGGGCGGCGGCCGTGACCTTCTTCGAGGTGAAAACGATCTTGAAGAACTCCTAGAACTTCCCGAACTCGATGAGGTTGATGATGAAAGTGACCCTGATGAAGGTGATGGAGTCCGTTGTCGATTTCTATGTCGTGCGCGCATTAACCGTTTATTTAGTCTTTTAACTTTCTTTGCGATATATTCGTAATCGTCCGCATTTGAACGCGTTCGCTTACCCATTTTTGCAAAAAAATAACTAAATAATGCGCGGCACTGTGCGAAGTGGCGGAGCACTGAAGCGTGAATGAAGACAGAGCGATGTGCGGTGATAGAGGGTAGACAAAAAAAAAAAAAAAAAATTAATTCTCAACTATAGTGGCGACACCGATGTGTGTACTACATGTGATCTAATATAGAAGTACAAAACCCGATTATAATAAGAATTTAACCACCTACAATGTAATTTAAGTTTTAATAATCATATTATCTTGTTGTATTTTAACGTTAAGTTTAAAATATTTTAAAAGTATTAGATATGTCATATACTGGACATTATCAATTATTCACGACATTATTTGTCACACAGTACACGGCCACAATAAACATATTAAAAAAGTGTCAAGTAATGTGGAAAATATAAAAATATTTCGTACGCACATTTTTGTAGCTTTCGGAATAATTAGAAATTATACACTTACCTTAAAAAGCGATATTAATATTTTTTAAATACATTAATATAAAGTCGATTTGGAGCATTTATGACATAAATTAATTTCAACAATGATCTTTATTTTAATTTATTCTCTCCAATTAAGTTTCTTTAGATAAAAAGCAGCAAAACTATTTCCGAAAATGCTGTCATTTTTTAAATTAATTTTCATCAACATCTTAGCACAATTGTGATGCAAAATCACATACCTGTGTTTGTTTAGATACAGGGCTGTGTGCAAAATACAAAATGAAGCCTAAACACTTTGCACAATATCATAGTTTTCCACTCATTCAATACTTTTAGAATGCTAGAAACGCAAACGAATTTATTTCTTTTTTCTCAAGTTACAATTAGAGATGGGCAGAGGGTTTAAACCCATCGGGAATAAACCGGGTTTTTACCCGGTCGTTGGGAAGAAATAGGGTTTAAACCCGAAAATGGGTTTTTATTCGGGTATTTACTATTTTCACGCATATCTATCCTTTTTTAAGCGCAATTATTACTTTGATGATGATACTGTACTAAATATGGACTGTAAAAAAATATTTACTGCGCCAAAATGCTATTTTATCACGCCATTAAAGATGCAGACTTAAGTAAGAAGCCAATCAGCGTATGCTTTTGATGCAAATTTCAAACAATGTCCACGTGCCGTTGTTATTCTAGAATATAATATCCTGTGGCCGCTATAACGACAAATACTAAAAATAAAACATCAAAAGTAGTATATGTCGTCCTCTGACTACAGTATACAAAATATTTATTATAGGGTGAAATTTTGAAGTGAGCCTTCAAGACCAAATCCTAAACTATAAGGATCAGCCAAAATGCTGAAGAGAGTTACGAGGCCGATATTGAGAAAAACTAAAACTACATTAGTTTTTCAAAATATCACTTTCTTTAGTTTGTGATATATCACCACTTTGCAGAATTTGACCCTTGTAAACTCGTTCGAATCCCGGATTTTAAAAAATTCTAATGATGCAGTTTTAGTTTTTATCACAATTGGCCTCGTAACTCCTTTCAGTTTTTTTTTAAAACTTATCTATGAAAAAATGACACTTAGGTATTTTAGACAAATATAACGACACCTTAACTGTCGAAATTTATCTAACCAGATCCGAATGTATTAAAGAGATTTACAAACATACAAAATAAGCGCAAAAAACATAACCGTTCCGTGGCAGTCGGGTAAAAAAGGAGGTAAAACCTCAAAAATAACATTAAAAAATGTAAAAACGTTGAAAATACCGTATAAACTTCTAGTACATGTATTCAATAAATATTTGAACTATTTTAAAAACTGTCTACAGATTTTATGAAATAATTTTTAAATACCCAAATAAATACCCTGTGGGAGGGTATAAACGGGTATTTATCGGGTTTAAACCCAGTACTGGGTTTAAACCGGGTGTTTTGCCCATCTCTAGTTACAATTAAGGGCTTTTTTGTGGTTTTAATTAGATTTTTACTGTTTTTGGACTAAACGTTTTAAATGATTCTATAACGAATTCATGTATGATTATTAAGTCTTAACACTATTTTTAGTGACTTGTTAAAGCTCATTAACATATTCAAGTCTTGTTTATGGGTCATTTCATTCATTTGAGTGTAGTGCTAAAGTCGTATTATGTTATTTTTTGAGCTCAAAGGGTTACAATAAAACTTCGTTATGAAAACAATATTCATGAAAAGGCCAGAGAAAGATTTTTCGACGACGAACGAAAGAATTTTGAGTACAGTGACCGACACGAATAGCACACAGTCACACACAAATGAATGAAAGTATCCAAAACAATCTATTTTAATATTACTATGATGTACATTTAAAAGTCTAATCAAACATTATGTGCCTTATACTGATATAAGTTGGACACTTTTATCACAAAGAAAACCAAAATCTATTTTTATAATATCACTTATAATAAAAACTATTGCTACTGTACACTTTGCAATCTATAGGTATATTTTCAATGCTAATGTAAAGGTTAAAAATAAATAAATGTTATTACTATTATTTTGTTTTATTTCAACTTGATTGCCACGAATCATTACAAAAGTATGAAGATCGCATCGTATTTTTAAATGATTATAAACAAAAACAAATATTTAAATAATGGATAATTTATTTGAATATTCATAGTAATAAATCCTATAATTATAATATACATGTATATATTTTAAAATTAGAATTTCTGTACATGCTTAAAGTTTTAGTCGTTTGATTTCTTCCATTTTGAAGTCCGTTCTGAAATAAATTTTACATAAACATGAATATTATTCTAATGTTCTCAAAATACACAACTGTTAAAATATATAAATGTATTTTTTAGAAACATTATTTTATAATATGAATAGAGATAGCAAATGAGGGTTGTCATAGATGCATTTCTATCTTTGAGGATTAAGTTAAAAGGAATCATGTTAGTCGTACTGCATTTTTCAAATCGGAATGCAGCAAAGTTTAGCACTGCTGATAGAAATTTGTGTGATGGTTCTTTGAAGTAAAATTACAGAGGGTTTTATTATTTGAAAATGTATTGCTGGAAGGTGTGTATTTTAAGTTTATATGCTTTCGATTACATGGGTGTCAAGAGGTTTTTAATAACCCATTGAAATAGTTTCACAATAATACAGAATAATAATAATGTGCTCATTACTTTAACTAAATAACAGAAAATAATTGATGATGTCTAGCTTTGCCATATTGTCACCATATCGATATGACGATCAAAACATTTGGATGCATTTACAGATAATTAATTTTCGTTTGTATTCTGAGATCGTGTCGTGTTTCTGTCTACGTGTCTGTGTGTTAAGCCGGCTACAGACTCACGCGGGAAGTCTCGCCGAGAAATTGTGCGAGAACCGAGAAGGCATTTACACTCATGCGACCTTCTCATTTGCATTCTCGACCGTCATCTAGAAGAGACGTCAATGCAGCGGCTTTATCTACACAACAACATACAATGTTATGGTCGCATTGAAACTGAAGGAGATTTTTTTTTATTTATTTACTCTTTATTGACCATGTTAAAAACAGTGTGGTGCAAAAGACGAACTTACTGCTAAATAGCATTATCTCCCAGTCAACCTTAGGGATGTGCAGAAAAATTGAAGGCGGGACAACTATACTAAAAATAATAATAATAATAAATAAGAAATAAAATAAAATGAAAAAAAAAAGAGAATGTGATACTGTTCTCTTTTCTCGCCCGAGAAACCATTCGAAGGGGGCAAAAATACCGACATAGATCGGAGAACAGGCGAGCGCGAGAACGAGAAGACAAGCAAGCTATTACATTCACGCTTCTCGGGTGTTCTTGCGGGTCGAGAACCGGTGAGTGAGGGAGTGCGTGAGTGTGTAGCCGGGGTTAGAAGCGTCAATAATCCTCGTATACGGTCGTGTACCTGCGCGCGAGTATCTCGCGGGCCTCGTGCGGCGCGAGGCGCGCGGCGGGGCGCAGCGCGTCGGGCGCGTGCGCGGGCCGCTCCAGCGCCAGCAGCGCCGCCGCCTGCGTCAGCCGCGCGCACCGCTCGCGCGCCGCCGCCGCGCCGCCCGCCCAGCCCGCCAGCCGCCGCGCGCGCCGCTCCGCCGACAGACCGCCCTCCTGCACACGCACACACACGATCGTGTCCCGGACAGACGACCCTCCTGCCACACACATACGATATAATGTACCGACAGACCGCCCTCCTGCACGCACACACACGACGATAATGTACCGGACTGGCTGTCCTGGACTACATCTATGCAGTGGCGGAGAAAGGTCGTTGGAGGCCTGGGGCGGAAAGTAAAATGGAGATCCACAGTGTCAAAAGTAGCGACTGTACTTGGAGGCCCCCGAGATCGGAGGCTCGGGGCATTTCTGTCTTCCCCCAATTTAAGCCGCTAGAGTATTTATGCAAAATGATTACACGAATTACGCAAATGTGGTAAATCTATGGCAGACGTCGTATGGTCAGTATAACATATCGTGGTCCAACACTATCCAGTTTAAGCCAAGTCGATTACGAAGGATGCACTAAGTCTAAAATTGATACATATACACTGCAGCAAATTTACACCTGGTATTAATAATCAATCTATCCAACGTTTCGCTTACCAAAAACTGACATTTAACAATTTCTTTATACATCGCCAAATTACGATCGTAGGTATAAAGATATTTGTAAGTAAAAAGGACAGATTGATTAATTATTGACAAATAGCGATACTCCCGGCCTGACCCTCGTGTAGTGGTTGCGCAAGAAGCAGTGGTGCGCGCGCGCGGCGAGGTCGGTGAGCACGGCGGCCAGCAGCGCGTCGGCGGCGCGCGGCAGCTGGCTGCGCGCGTCCTCCGCCAGCGTGTCCAGCGCCGCCACCAGCGCGTTCGCTTCGTCGTCTACCTCCTCTGAAATGGGGAAAATGTTTTAAGTTGAATGAGATTTTGCAAAGTGAAGATGTACATTATTGTACATCCTTTAAAACACGTAGAAAAAAAATTAATTTGAATAAAGTATAAATAAGAACGTACATTAATGTTCTTAAAGTGTGTATCGAGAATCCGTGGCTTTTGCTGATTTTGAAGACTTTTTAAAAATATTAAGCGGTCTCGACTAAAAATTTTTTGAACAGGTTTATTAAACAAGATTACTGATATATTTTATTGTTTGGAGTTTGCTTTGCCGTCTTGCAAATTTTCGGTCAGGCCACGTGTCCTAACGCGAGTTTAAAATTTTTTACACATCACAAAAAGTTCACAACGCCACTAAAGAAGTTGGGCATGCACTCTTTAAAAATAATAGTTTAAAAAAAACTAAAAAACAAGCTTAGTTTATTGCTAATCCAACTAAAAACTAGAAAATATTTTTTTAATGACAAAGAGTTTATTTTAGTTTACAAATATTCAAACTCATACGACAAATATGTAGTACAACTTTGTAACATTTATTATAGGTATAAGAAAAAGTAAAATAACACCTGCCTACCTAGTTAGATCCCTTCAAGTCAAAAGGAGGGTTGGTAAAGCAGACTGTAGTAACATTTTACCTCTGAAGACTAAGTAGGTTTTGTGTACCTTTCTGGTATACATATATAAGAAATAATAGGTGAATACGTTCGCCGCTAAATCATAAAGGGTAGATATTAGTCTGAAATCAAACGGTGATAAATTCTAGCAATTTACCTTTTAAGTGATTTAAATCTGTTGCAACATGTGCTAACGCCTTTCACATAAAACCACGAAATTGAATCGCCGATCGTTTTCAATAATCGTTAATTTGAACAACTCCTTAGAACTATTGAGATCGACATGACGCAGTAGACCTCTCGTTTTAAATATGTCACTTCAGTTAATTTTAAGTGGTCTAGTAACGTTTCCTACTGACCCAAACGAGTTGGCAGTTATTAGTTATTTTTGAACTTACCGGGTGCAAAACTTTGTATAGGTCTTTGTATAGTAATAAGTTTTGACGGTGCCGTACCTATAGAAAAACGGGATACTATAACTAAGCATCTTCTGTCTGTTCGTCTATGGGGCTCTATCTTAGTTAGGCACCTGAAAATTTACCGCCCTCGTGCAGTGCATAATTATTTAATTACTAAGTATTTTCTATTATAACAAAAATGTTTTAAGATTAAAAAAGCAAACATAACAGAATTTTAATTGGAAAGGATTCATTTTAATTTTCTAATATTAACAAAGTATAGTCCGCACCAAACTGCTAGTCTGCTCTGAAGTTGTTGCAAGCAGGTGTAGTCTTTCATTTTGCTATGGCTACGCGTTTCATTTCCATATTCTGAGCGGACTAGCAGTTATACACGGACTATACAATTATTTAAATTCAGTTCAATATTTGCCATTACAAATCATAAATATTTCTTATTATCCGAAATTTTAAACAATTCCACATATCCGATATGGTCTAGTGGCTAGGATACCTGGCTCTCACCCAGGAGGCTCGGGTTCGATTCCCGGTATCGGAATTTTTTTTGTTCGCTTTTCTTATATTATTTTTCATTTGTTTTTAAATGTTCATAAAAAATTGTAAAGTACAAAACAATTTAAATAAAATATTAATTGATTGATTTGTAATTTATTGATTCTTTTTTCGACCAATCTGAGTTCAAAAAAAGCTGTCGAAAACTTTATAATTAACTAGTGGTACCCGCGGCTTCGCCGCATTTTAAAGAAATAATATGACATACATAAAACGGAAAATTTGTGCCTGCATTGGAATGACAGTGATGTCATCTGTCGAAAATTGGTCTTACCCACTCCCAAACCCTCGTGGGCTCTTGGACAACAACTTTGCTAAAGATCATCACTTGATCAAATGCAAAGGTCCGATTCTATAATTACTTACGAATTAAAAATTAATTAAAAATACCTTTTCCCACGGACTAAATTGTGAATCTAAACCATTCATAAGTCCCCTGGAATACACACAACAAATTTCATCAAAATCAGTCAAGTCGTTTAGTCGTGTATGAATGGTGGGAACTTAACTGCCAAATTAATATGAAAAAATATGTATTTTCTTAAAATTGAGGCTTTTCCTTTAGTTTGACATTTATCATTACTTCCCAGAATTTGATCCTTATAAGCGACACTATCAGATAGTGGAGTAATATAGAGGTGTCATTTTTTTTCAAAATGAACTCGTTCGATTCCCGGCTAAGGAAAAAAATATTTTAAAAAACTAATGATGCAGTTTTAGTTTTTATCAAAATCGGCCTCGTAACTCCTTTCAGCATTTTTCGCTAATCCTTATAGTTTTGGATTTGGCCCTGAAGGCCCGTTTTAAAAATTCACCCTGTATATATAAAGATTTAATTGTCACAGTATAATTATTGTTTATACGTGATTATTATGTAATTCCTACAATTTGTACTTACAGATAGCAAGCTTGTAATCATGATATTTGGGAACTAAATCCACAAACAAATATGGAATTTATTTTTATGGACCATTATTAATAATCAATTTATTCTATTTTTTCTACTAAAGATCGAAAAATGAAAATTTCTGTGGTGAAACGTCGATCTTTGATCTTTCAAAAGATTTATTTATATCAATTATTTATATCTTAATATTATAATTAAAGATATATACAAATAATAACAGTAAATTTAAACAAAATCTTTTAATTAAATTCCAAAGTTATTGATAATGGCCGTTAGTTAAATTTGAAGAACAGTCGGAACGCTTCTGGCGCGGTTCATTTGCTTCGTACGCTTCGCTTCCCCTCGTTTCCCTTTCTAGGAAGTAACCACAAACGTTGTGTAGGGGATCAGAATAAAAAATATAATTTGTAACAACGATAAAACAAAATTTCTAAATCAATAGAGTTTTAAATTTCTAATATTTTCCTTACAATTCTATTCTGACAGAAATATTATGATAAAAAAAACTATTTCCGAGTAAACTATTTATTAAAAGTAATAAAAAATAAATGTTACAAAACAAAAAAGAAATCGCCGTAATCAACGTATGTGCATCGGCCGGGAATCGAACCCGGGCCGCCCGCGTGGCAGGCGAGCATTCTACCACTGAACCACCGATGCTTGTACTGACAGTTTCGATTTTAAGCATATCTTTTATCCACTGGGTAGCTAATAGTTATACTATATTTTTCAGGCTCCAGAGGGTGCTGTCCCGCTGATAACCTATTAATTAGTAGCTAGAAAATATTTTGTAATTTAAGAAGAGCTGAAAGTTTACTTATAATCTCGGCTACTGCCATAGTTTCTGCTCGTATGAATGAAGTTATAATTTTTTTTTATTTTTTTATTTGGTTTACCAACAATTGTCACATTCTTTTTTAAAACATAAACTACGGACTCACAGTTTTATGCGTTTTACGTGATAAATGGTACGAGTAGCTATTTTTTTTAACACGCTTTTATTGAAAAAGTAATTCTAATCGAGTCCGTGCTTTAATCCCTGTCACGGTAATTTCCTTCTACAGTTTCAATATGAAATGCAACAAAACTATGAATCACGACCTGTAAAATTATTATCCCTAATATTATTTTTATAGTCCTAAGGTTCGATTACGTGATATTTACGTTTATCCGATTTTATAAGATTTTTGATGTGAAACATCTATAGCCGCACGTAAAACCGATTTCTGGCGTGGCGACGCATGCAGTGGCGCCACGCTATACGATGGTATATATATACAGTCTATATGCAGTAGTGTGTACGATGTCGCGACGCGTCGCCATGCGCAATCGAATTCAATAAATAGTCATCGTTATCTGGAAAAAAATCGTAATATTTTATTTTATCATTATGACATATTTAGTTCCTATCACAATATGTTCTTTTCTGCATATTACTTTTACAAAATAATGTTGATGTTTCACATCTGCCAGGCGTCCCGTGACGGCTCACATTTTTTTTTTAAGTACATTATTAGTAGAGGAATGCGAAAGGGAATGATAATCCGACTATAGGATATAATAATAATGTAAAATATTATATACTTTTAAATAATAATTTTGATTTTCATAAAAAAAATACCCGGGGTATATATTGATATGCCTTCCGTTTAAGCCAAAAAAACGGGAGCTTTACTCAAAAACAGGTGGTGAATGTTCTCATATTACCCACTACATAAGTTATAAAGATAAAAATTTCTACTTTTTAGTTGATTTTATCATAAAAGCGTGTTTTTTTAGTTTTTTGAACTATATTTCTTTTATTAATTTTTAGTATTTGTTGTTATAGCGACCACCATTATGCATCGTTTGTAAAAAACAAAGTGTCTATCTATTACGGTTTAAGAGATAAAGCCCAGTGACACACGTACAGACAGCGGAGGGTTTCGTTTTACCCTTTGAGTATGGAATCCTATAAATCATTCTACAAGAGGTCATTATAGATATGTTTCACAACATTTGAGTTATAGGAAAATAACATTATTACTTTCAAAACTAAAAATCACGCTATAACAGAACTAAAAAACAATAATTGTTGCAATCTAGTAACTTTGCGATGAACTTTCTCTAAGGCGCTTGAACAGTCTCGCCTCTAAAATCGTTAATCCTGAGGATGTTGATAAGGACAATGGTACAAAGTTATAAAAATCGTGTATTGTCATCGGTTTTTGATAATTCTTCAAAATTTTCAAACGTTCAAAGTAGATAGAAATCGGGTTTACAGATTTCGTTACTCTGTTACGTACATACATACATACAACTCAAGCTAATAAAAGCGTGTTAAAAACATGTTTATGTGAAGTCTAAAAATACGAACTTGGCCAGCGCGGTGGACTATGGCCTAATCCTTCTCATTCTAAGAGGAGACCTTTGCCTTGCAGCAGGACAGGAATGGGTCGATGATGATGATAGCAACAACGAAGGGGATCACTCACCCATTTCTTCGTCGGGGTCGGCGAGCACGTCCGCTTAGAGCGCGGCGCGCGCGGCCTGCAGCGCGAGGTCGTGCGCGGCGCGGAAGGCGGGCTAATAGGTCGACGACGTCGATAGCATGAACGCAGGGGGGTACTCACCCATTTCGGTGTCGGGGTCGGCGAGCACCTCCGCCCAGAGCGCGGCGCGCGGCTGCAGCGCGGCGCGCACGGCCTGCAGCGCGAGGTCGTGCGCGGCGCGGAAGGCGGGCGCGGCGGCGGCCAGCTGCGCGGCGCACGAGCGCAGCTTGGCGCGCTCGCCCGCGTCGCGGCACGCGCCCTCCGCTGCGCCGCACGCCTCCAGCGCCAGACGCTCCGCCCACTCCGCGCCCGACTCCGCCTCGTTCATGTGCGCCTGGGGACGTACGGACACGTTACTTACTATTGGATATGTTTATTCTGATTCCAAATTTAACATTTAACATTGTTAGTTTGAGGCTTTAGCAAAGATATAAAAGAATATCATCGGCTGGTTGAAATAGATTTTATAATTAAGTATAATATTCTGAATTATGTTTTTTTAAAAAGAAATTTAATGATGTATATAATTTGTTAAATAAAGTAATTATTCGCATTGTTTAAAGTATACACCTGCTGCAAATTATCTACATCCGTGCAGAGTTGACTGGCAGAGAATACCATTAGGCATTAAGTTTTCCCTATTGTGTATTTTTTTTAAAAAGTGATGCAATAAATAAACATACAGATAAATAATAATTAATGACATGTAACTATTACTAAGTAACGAGGTTGGAGTAAGGATATATCCTTTTGCGGGACACCGAGACTAGGCAGCGCCCCGGCCACGCGCTCCACTGTGCGCCGCACTCGCCCAGCGCCCGCCACACGCGACACACACACCCACCAGGTACAGCGCCCGCGCGTCCTTGGCGAGCGGCAGCATGTCCGCGTGGTGCGCGCGCGGCGGCGCGGGGAAGGCGAGCGGCGCGTGCGGCGGCGCGGCCAGGCGGCGGCGCAGCGCCGCCGCCACGCGCTCCAGCTGCGCGCCGCACTCGTTCAGCGCCGCACATGCGCCGTCCGCGCTGCCCGTAGAGATGCCGCGCCTGAGCAACAGAGGTTCGCGTGAAACACGGTAAGCTAATACCCACAATATCACATAGATTAAAAACCAAATATTAAAATTCATGAAATAATGTTATGCACCGACAGGACTGCTAAAACATAATTTCATAAAACTAAAATATTTCATTAAAAATAAATTTATGTAGCATGATTTTTTTTAAATACATTTATATGTATTAACATATTAACGTGACAAAGTAAATATAAGTAAAATGGAACTTTATATAAACAGAAAATGGTCCTTCAAGCCGGACATATAATATAATTATCTGTTTGCATATGTCAAGAAATTTGATCTTAGTAGAAACCATAGATTTACATAATATCTTACCTAATAACTTTCCTAGCAATGAAGAACACATCGTCCACGAGGCTGGATGTGGTGGCGCCCGGCTGTGAGGACATCTTCAACGCCTTGTTTACACTCTCCTCCAAGAAATATCTAAACGGTTTAATAAATAATACATATCACTCAATTTAAGAAATATTTCAAATGTTCATAAAAAATTGAGTTAAATTTAGCACAAAATCACAGCACTAAAAAAATATTTCTATCTTATATTTTGTTAATCATTTTTTACTTTAAAATTATGTGTACCTCTCTAACTCAAGATACTGGCTCAGCACGTCCTGAGCTATTCTCGTCATTTCGCAATCCGATATAATTTTCTCCATATCCTCTATGCATTTTTTCTTTGCTTCTTCATTTAGGGTCGCTGCATCCATCTGAAAAAAGAATACAAGTACGTGATAACGTAAAATAATAAAAAATTATGTACATGTTACTTGTAATTTCACATAAAATATTTTTTAAACAAATTTGTTATTTTCGATGGTTGAATGAGATGTAAGAAATATTTTTCGTATTATTTCCAGGTTTTTGTTTCTATCAGTTCTCAAAGTAGTTGCCTCATGCCTTCTTCGTTGGGGGACGAGGCGAATGCAAACAAAAAGGTTGCAGCTACACCCTAACAATTTGCATGGTAGCAGCATGTTTTATTTAGTTCTGCGGAAGACATGGGCCTCTCTCTTCGCGCTCGAGCCTAAGGTTCGTTCATGCGTACCTCAGCGCGTCGCCTGAGGAAGGCGAAGTAGAGCTGCAGGCGCGAGTGCGCGAGGGCGAGCTCGCTGAGCGCGGGCTCCACGGCCAGCGCCGCCGCGCGCTCGCCCGCGCCGCGCCGCGCCGCCGCCAGCGCGCGGCACACGCGCCCCACGCCGCTGCAGATCTGAGGACGGGACACGTCCTCGACATTTTATTGTTGTATTTTTTGTTTTTAATAGCTGTGGGTGTAATTGTTAGTGAATATATTATATTTAATTAATATTATTATTGCTCTGAATAGTGAAACGTACTACAATAAAATAAAATATTTTTAATTTAATACATTCAGAATATTTTTGATAACATTTTAAAATGTTGAACCACCTTTATTATTTTTAACCATTAATCTGATACAAGAAAAAAAAATTAAATATGAAAAATTTAGATCTTCATTAACTTTCACGATTAATACAATTACCTATTTTAGTATCAATTTCCAAAATTATACATGGTTACAATATATGGTAAATAAAAGGAAACTTTTCTTTTTAAATAGAAAAGAAAGAAACATATAAGACGTTTTCTACATTCGTAACCCAAAACTACCTGTACGAATACACAGACACCCAGACACAGAACATATATATGTTCTGCGTCTGCGTCTGCATACATTCATCTTTCAGATGTACGTCTAGCCAGGGATCAAAGCCAGTCCGGTATGATGACCGCACCACCACGCCGGCCGTCAATTACACCAAAGTATCTCACATGTGGTTGTATGACGGCGAGCGCTCGCGGCAGGTGTCCGGGCGCGGACGCGGCCAGCTGCCTCGCGCGCTCGACGGCGGCGGCGCCCGCCTCCAGCGCCCGCGTGAGCGCGTCGGCGTACACCGCGCCCGCCGCGCCGCCCGCGCGCGCCGCCTCCGCCGCGCCCAGCGCGCTCGCACCGCGCACCGCCTGCTCCGTCTGAGAATGCTCACAAGGAAATTAGTGCAGGAGAATCTCTTAGCTATATAAAATCAAAAAGTTTACCAACACTAAATATACTTTTTAACAAAAATAATAAAAAAGATAGTATACACAATTAAATGCATGGAAGAGTTGTTGACTAAATGTTTGTTTTGTTTTCGTCACATTACTGTCAATTCAATATATTTTACTGAACATTTAATAACATACCTTTAAAGCAAGATATTTGGCTAGTAAATCTACGCCCTCCTCCGCGCAGCCAATCTGCGGGAATAACTTGAACAGTCGTTCTACATCAGCTTCGTCATCTTTCTTTGCTGCCTCCTCAAATCTGTAAAAACAATAATTCTATCATTCTCTTTACGAAGTGTTCATAAACCTATTCTATCATCCCCACATTCTAAGAAAAGGTAAAAAATGTGCAGTGCGATTTCTTTAAATTAAAATATAGAGATTTTGGTTGGGGAAATATAGTAATTAATCAATTTAATCAATCTCACGTGTTTAGAAAATACGTTTTGGATGGTACCATATAAACAATAAAAATTTGGTTCTCATTATATTTCCTAAAAACATCAAAAGAATAATACACTAACTTCTTAACGAGATGATCCCTGAGCGTGCGCGCGGCCCGTGCCATGTCGTGTCGCGGGTCGGGCGCCCCGCGCGCGCGCGCCGCCGCCACCGAGCCCGGCGCCATGCTCAGGAACCGCGCCACGTGCGCCGCACCTGGTTGTGATTACATCCATCACAGAAAGAATCCATGCATGGAACTAGTGTGTAGCAAGTGTCGTCTTTTTTATTTACTGAATTGCAATTAGGGCTCGAACACAAAACTGCGATGCGACGCGATGCGAATTCGCAACGCAGAAAATTGCGATGCGAATTGCTGCGATGCGATATCGTGCGGCGTAGCGTCTCTCAGAGTGACCAACAACAACAACCACTGTGCGATGCGAATCAATTCGCAAGTTCTTGCGATGCGTCGAGGGAGCTCGCAGATTTTTGCGATGCGACGTCGCATCGCAGTTTTGTGTACGAACCCTTAAACCATGCACAAATTTAGTATGCTTCAACATCTATCTAAGTCACAAAACTCAAAGTGGTTTTCCATATTTAAAATAATCGAAGGATGACATTACTCAAATATATAAAATTATGTAAAAAATATTAAAATATACAATTGTGAGGAATCAATACAAACTGCTTCTCACTTAGTCATTGCATTAGATTAAATTGATGAGATGAGATAATACAAATACCACATACCAGTTTCATAATCATGTGCCTTTATGGCAGCTTCTACACCTGCACTGCATACACGCAGGTCTATAAAATCATGTACGCGCTGTTGACATTCTGCTACTCGTGACTGAAAATTTTAGATTATTTACTGTACATCGATTTCGTCACATTAAATGAAATTAAATATTGTTTTACTTGTAAGTATATATGTTGATGTTAATAATATTAATTAATACGATAGCTACCTTTAATCCAACTGCAAAGATATACAAAATATAATAATGATGTATTAAAATTTATTATAATACTGAAATTTTGAATACCTTTTTGGGTAATTGCCTATGCCATTAAGGTAATTTCGACCTTGAAGTGCTGTCAAATAATTTTAATCTGTCCAATATGAATTCAAAGTCAACACTTACTCTAGCAAGGTCCAGTTGTCTCACTTTAGCACTAACATCCCTTGCCAAAGCTGCAGTTTTTTCCACCATATCTGCAGCCACTTGTGCATCTCCTTTCACAGTCTCTAGTTTAGTGTACGCTTGGCTGGCCACTCTCAACCGACCTTCCAAGGTACATGACTTTGATAGAGCATTTGACAGGGCCTCATCTACTTCTTCCTGAAATATTGTTAGAAAACATATTCATATGGTATATTATTATTGGGTACTTGACAGTTATAACAATAAAATATGAAATATATCCAATATGATAGCTTATAAGTAAACATAAATTATGCAGTATTTAGTTTAATTTTTAATACGTTCTAAGTATTTTAATTTTTCAAAAGAAATTTTCGATTTTTTATCTGTGGAGTTTAAATCCCAAAACGGCGACAGTGCTGCCTTAAATGTTATGTGACGTCACCACATGCATAATAAACAAGACAAATAAAAATGATATCGTTTGCTGTTAGAGTTGGTTGAATTTATGTTGTGAACCGAAATGAATCCACAGTATATTATAGCTGAGAGCGTGAATCTGCTTAAATAAGATATACAATGCAATAAATAAAAATGAATACAAAACCTTCCGTGAAATAACCTATGGAAATCACAAATAAACAACGTAAGTGAAATATTCTTTATATTTACATTTAATTATTTCGGACAGTTAAAACATTTCTTAACCGATTTCCGATAGAAGAAAGGTTGTCTTTAAGTGATTATCAAGCTTTTTAAACTATACTTATATACTTATGTGAACTGCTTTAAGGTTATTTATTGGTTATATTTATATTTTCAGATCTTCGCGACAGTCGTATAGTGACGACGCTATAGGGTATGTGCGGTTTAAGAGGCAGGCAAGTTTGTGTTTCATGAAAAGTAAAAGTTGTCCTGAATACAAGGTACATCAAAAGTCACGCTCAGTGTCCATGACTGTATATGAAAAACGAAGTATTATTAAATGTGATGACTGTCCTGCCTCCCAAGGATGCAGCAAACATGCAGTAACATTTTTAATGTGGAGTCATAGAAAGTGAGGAACCAAAAGTTTCAAAGGTGGTCAGCACTCTGAAGTACATAAAGTAAAGGAAATGGGAAATGGTAGTTCTTTACTTGAGTAACCTACCCAACAAGATGAAGGAAGGAAAATGACCATACAGTTGCTGTTATTACACTACAGATTTCTCAAAATGACAATGATAAAAATTATATATCTAGTTGTTATAGAAAATAATTTTAAAAATGAAGAAAGTACACACTCAAGCAGCACAAAAATTCAGCTTAGCAAGGGCTTCAATATACAAGAAAATAACAGCTTCAAAATGCTTTGAGGTTATTTGTAGTAATTATTGTAAATGTAACATATAATGATAAATATATACAAAAGTTCTACAGTGTGTACTCAATAATAGACCCATATAAACCTAACAAACAAAGCAGTCGGTTAATAAAAGATTAAAATTAGCAAATCATGTATTTTTAATTATACAGTCCTGTAAGTTAATCCGTGCACAAGTAATAATAACTCAGTCATCGAAATAGTTTGTTTCTTATTAATTACAGAATGAGGCCTTAAAATAGAGAATTCTCGTAGACATCTTTTAATTCATTTATTCTATTCTTAACTAATACTATTCTAACTCTATTCTTATCGTAGACATCTTTATAATATATGAATACTTTAACTTGCTGTTTTGTTCTGATTACATCCGGGTTTGATGATTTAGAGTAGAGGAATCACTCCTTATTCTTTTTTCTCATTAATACTTCTATTATATGTTTGAATCCTCTGTCTGCAAGTTCTTTTAAAGTTTATGAGATTTCGGTTTAGGAACGTGTATAAGCAAATTTGTTAGGATATTTAGCGATCGTATTTGTACACATCGTCACTGCACACGTCTTATAACTTGTCATTTATTTAAATTTTAGTTATAAAAGCTAAATAACGCCCTATTTGCTTCCGAGCGTTGTTTGTTTATAGTATAATGACGTTTCGCCACAAAATGACACTTGACCGCCTGATTTAACGCGACGTTCCGTTCACCGTAAAGAAACTTTGTTTTTTATTAATAAATAGCCCTTTTTTCGAAAAAGTGATCAATGAAAGGCATATATAATACGTATATGAATTTATTAAAACAGTTTCCCAAAAAGTGTCAAGTAGCCAATTATAAGTCATGTACAAATAACATAAAATTGGCAGGGTTACAAAAGTAAGGAATCTTACTTAAAACCAATCACAGATGCTGCCATTGCTGCCCAAACAATTTAGTGGGATTCTAATTAAGAATAAATAATAACCTGTTTCACAAATAAGAGTGCTCTCCAAAAGAGAAGAAGTCAGGGCTAACAATATTCTTTTAGGGCCACAAGCAGTCAAGTTAATGGGTGTTCACAGACCACATTCAAAGCTTTTTGAAAAAAGAAATAAAATGACGTTTAAGTAAAAAGTTGTAATTGGTGGTAAATTGATGAAATGCTAGTTACATACGTGCATTGAATTGGTAGCATTAAATGAAACCTTAGCGGTATTGTAGTAAAAAGTTCAAACTCAGAAGATAAGCAACTTGGTTTGTATAAATCAGTCAATAATAAATATTAGATGTAAATTTGTCACCTCTTCTTTTTCGATGTCGGCGAGCGCTTTTTGCAAGCCTTCTTCTGTAGACACATCATATTTTTCTAAAAGAAGTGCTAGTGACATTTTAGTGTACAAAGATTAGAAATATAATGTTTCCGTATTAAGTCTAATGATTGAGGAATATCCAAACAATCAGCTGCTGTGCCGTGGCTTTGGTTGACGACTTGACGAGTGACGTTTGACAGTGACGTGAGTATGACAACCAAGATGACAGCCGACAGGCCAAAAAGATAAATGGACAGAGTACGAATTGCGATTACAAAGTATGATTCAAGTTAGTAAAAATTGATATAACATCATTCATACGGCGTTTAAATCCATGTTATTCCACTGAAATATCTATTTTTGATCTGTAAATCGCTATGACAAAGTTATCTAATAAATACCCTCATTTTTAGTTTAGTAGAAAGTTATTTTACATATTATTTTACAAATTATTCCTTATAAATATCCTAAAATTATATTTTAATCTTTACAATAGATTGAATAACATTTATTTATAGTGAATAGCTGATTATTGGTAAACGAAACATTGGCTTATTCGAAGACAAAACATCGATTTCTATTTATTCATCCTATTTATAAGTAAAATTTTAATGACAAAGAAATTTGTTTTCTATTTCATTTATATTTTAAGATTGTGGGGCAGTTTGTTAGTATAATATATTCTAAGCTGCTATTTACGCTAAAAACCCCCAGGTAAAACATTTTAAAGTTAATCCGAAAAAGGCGTTCTAATAGGAAAATGATATGAAATAATTGTAACACAAAATGTCGGTGCTACTATTAAATTTATTTGTATTTTCTATTGGAGTCAGTCACAGATTGTTTGTAATAGTTCAATGACCCGTATAATACTAGACTGTATTATTTTGTAATATATCTAGGATATGGCAATACACTACTTGACATTTGCCCCAGAAGTATGTTCGGAAACCTATATCAATATTATCAATATTCCTATAGTAACTCGACTTGTTTCCAAATTCTTGTAATTCAAACACACAAAATGACTTATTCGACTTTGAAAAGTTCTTAGTATATATTAGATGTGTGAAAAAATATGATTTTCCAGTTTAGTTTTGTGGTTTTTACGATTTATATTTGAGGTCAAGGTAACTGATTAAGCAGAGACAACATTTCGATCTGACCTAATAAAAAGTGGTAGTGGAATAAAATAATATGATGTCTAAACTAGTGTAACAGTAAACATAAAAAATTGTTGTGATAAAAACATCGATGTGTCGTTAATCGTTTCGTGTTGGACCTCAGGGCGTCGAAGGGAACATTCGCGCTCCTCGGAGGACCGTTCTGTTGTGTGGTGGACGATAATTCTCAAAGGTAAGTAAGAGGCAGTAGATCGTTGACATTCGCATAAATTACTGTGAACTACTGAGTAGTAACAAACATGTAATGTATTCGAGCGACAGAGCGATGCGGGACGTTATTATTGTGCTTTTATCATGTACGTTGCTGTAACGAATGAAGGAAGTTTTATTTAGAAGTGGAGTAAGGGGATGTTAGCCAGTTGTGGTGGTTCATTTTGAGTTGGATTGGTCGCAGATTGACTCCGTGTGGGGTTGGGCTTCGCCCCCGCTGCGCTTGCAGCTGGGAAACGCGCGCGGACACAAGAGGTGAGACACTTGCATGCATTGAAATATTGCTACTGACTAGTTGATTTCATAATACCTCCAATAGTTATTGAGCAACACTTATGATAAAGCCTTTCATTCACTCTTATATACTGTAGTACTAAGTGAATCACTGCATAGGCTGATTTTTAGATATTCTGTATATAGTATCACCATATTAAATATTATCTACCTATGTATGTAAATATGATATGACATACGTATTGTAAAGTCTGTTGCTATTTCATGAATGAGCAGAACTAAACTTAACACTATCGCAGTCCAAGTTCCCTATCTTGCCTGTTTGTATTAATTATATCTGTACATTGTAAGTGAAGAATTCTATAGTAGATAATTAAAATATGCATGTTTTACAGCATATAGAAATATTTTATAAATGTAGAATTGCAGACATAGGTAACAAGTGAACAAGTATTAAAGAAAATAAATAATTAATTCAGTCACTGTGAGTTTGGGCCCTCTGTTTCTGAAAATAGTTAATCTCATAACATGAATCTCATAGTGAGTAAATAAATTCTGGTGTTATTAATATGTAAGTAAATAATAATAAATACATTTTAATTCATGGAAGACATCATTATCAATGTTCATTTTGGCACATATTACACTATTACACAAATACTTTTAGTTACAAGGGTATTCGCAATGCGCCTATCAGAACAATTTGAGAATTACACATATTAGCATGATATGAAGCGAAATAAAAAATTAAAAGTAGCGTGAAAGAGAATGGTCGCAGCTTCGATAGTGTTATCGCAATCACTTGCAACTAACAATCTTGCATGATCCATTACATCACTGTTTTATGTTTAATGTTGCTTACTACATACAGGTAATCATTTTGGTTTTAACTTTCATTCAGTTTCATGTGTCAATTTATAAGCAATGTGTAAATAGGAAAATGGGTACATCATTTTTAAGGTCCAATTTAGAGAAATGTGGCCAATTTAATCTATTTAATAATAATCTTTCAGATTTAGCCCATGTCTAATATTACCCCAAGTAATCTTTCAATGTCTTTAGATTATAATATACACCATCTTGCAATAATTACTTTTTTCATGTAAAAAAAAATGGTTTCTGTGGATAGCTATTCAACCTAAACATCAATTAACAGGTCTGCTGGAGGCTATAATAACTAGACTCTAACAAATTCCTAACAGCAATTTGGACTTATTTGTCTATCAAAAGATTTAGCATCTAATTATTGCCATTGATTGCATAGGTTTTTGGTATCGCTGGTTCTTTAATCAGACAAAAACCTTTTATTTTGTCTTTTTATTGAACGGACTATAAATGATATGTTGTGATAGTCAGTTCATTGTAGTAATTTCACTCATAATAAATATACAAGTGTATTGTACAAGCGGTGATATGAGGATTCGAATAAATTATTCAAATGTATGAATAAACACAATACATGGAGAACAGTATTGTTTGACAGTTACAGTCTTAAATATCAAGTAAAGTAACAACAGTAACAATTATCAGGCAGTGATAGCCTAGTGGTTAAGAAACTCAGCCTCTCGATCGAGGGGTCAGAGGTTCAAATCCCAGCCACGCACCTCTGATTTTTCGAAATGATGTGCGTATTAGAAATGAATTATCACTTCCTAAAAACGGTGAAAGAAAACATCATGAGGAAACCTGCATACCTAAGAGATTTAGAAAAAAAATATCTCAAAGGTATGTGAAGTCTACCAATACGCACTTGGCCAGCGCGGTGGACTATGGCCTAATTCTTCTCATTATGAGAGGAGACCCGTGCCCAGCAGTGGGAGAATAATGGGTTGATGATGATGATGAAAGTAACAATTATTTCTACAAAGATAGTAATTTTCTTTTATATGCTTTTGAATGCATGAAAATTTATTTGACAAGTTGCTTATGTTATGTGATTTTAAGGTATCATATATATCACAGGCTTCTAACCATAGGGTACACCCCAAAATAATTTTTTAAAAATTTATTATGTCAAAAAGATTTTAAATTTGTCAATACATAATCTTTCAATGGATCATAATTATAGTTTAATTAATTGTAAGATGTAATGTAAAATATTTTAATGAAATTTTAATAATCAGTAAAACAATGAAAATATTTATGGTTTTAAGAAAAAATATTGATTTAGTAAGTACAGTTTATAGTCCGTGTTATGTATATAAATTAACTGGACGGGCAATTACTGATTGATACATTAATGTGTTGGTCTCAGTTGCCCATACAATGCAGTATTATTGCTTTTAATAGAGATCAATGTGTAGTTCGCACTGCTAATGTTTCATACTTTGTCCTTACCATCTTTATATAGCATATAGAACACTGAAGAAAATATACCCATAAAATAATTGTTAGGTTTTATGTAATTTTGATATATTTGTTACAAGACTGACTGATTTTACTTACTTTTCCTAGAAAGTAGATGAGTAGTTTAATTTACCTATTTTTGTAAACATTAATGAATACTAGCCAAACAAAAGTATAGGTTGATCAGAGTTATTTATGCTGACATTTATAAATAAATTATTCAACCAGTCTTTTGAAAGTTCGGATGAATAGAAAAACTTATAACAACAAGTAACCTTCCACTCAGTTTTAATAAAATTGGACAAATAGAAAATATCAAGTGCTCAAATAGAATTTTCATCAATATAGGTTCGTATTTGGCCTTCCACAAGCCTTCCACACACTTTTGTATTTCACACGCAAAATTCACCATGTATATACATTTAAAAATGGTGGCAAATTTTGTTTTTGGAGAATTTCAAGGGAATTCACTTGGTCTAATCTTAATGTAAAGCCAGAATGTTTAGTATATTTCTTGATAGCATTCATGTTATAGATACTACAAATTTGACCTGTCCAACTTAATACTCATTGGCAGCAATTCTCTTATCCTACTTGGTGTCAGTTACAAATGTTCATGGGCAGCAGTCATTTCATATCAGGTGGTCTGCAAGGCCATTTGCCGTGATATGACCTGTTCGCGCACAGTTTCAATCGGTGACATACATTGGTATTTGAGACATATTTGAATCCTTCGATGTGTGACTAAAACCGACTGGTGAGCGGTATCAGCGGCAGCGCTTGTTTTATACCTTACCAATGATGTGTGCAATGAACGTAAACATATAAAGGCCTAAATTGGCCAATATTGCATACACGCGCCAAGTGAAGCCCCACTATTTGAGCATGCCTAATTACGTACACTTTCCTTAAGGTCATCCATAAATTATGTATTACGTTAAATACAAGGAAGAAGTTAAGGTTAAGCGTTACTTCGTAGCGTGATAAAGCTACGTATTACCGTGACGTCACAAATAATTTATTTTAGCAATTTGTAATTGCATGTTACAGAATTTTTAAACTCTGTCGCTTACATAGTGCCATCAGAGGATGGAATAGCCACGGCGCAAAATAAAAAAATACTACGTAACTTATGGTTGGCCTGTAAAATAACATCATTTTTCATTCCATATTCATAGGGCGGGTACACGATCAAATAAAGGTAGTGGTTGGCAGTGATGGTGGGTTTCAGGATGGGCGAGGGCGGGTCGCCGGGCGGCGGCGGCGCGCGGCTGTCGCACACGTCCGAGAAGCACCCGCGCGCCATCCTCGGCGAGCTGTCCGCGCTGCGCCGCCACCGCGAGCTCTGCGACGTCGTGCTCAATGTAGCTAACAGGAAGCTGTTTGCACACAGGTGGGCATCTGAGGTTTATAGCGCTACGACATGGGGCTCTTCAAAAAAGGTGCAAAAAGAGCTCTCATCCAAAGCCTGCCATGCATTGGCGATTCTTCAAATGGCAAATATCCATAGGCGGCTTCTACTTAATCGTTAGGTTAATCAATAAAAAAAAATCTACTTGAGACAACGAGTCGAGGACAAACAGAAATACTTAAATAAGAAACTCTTACAATAATAAGCCATAAGTTGCTCTGTAAGGTTAAGGCCAGACTTCAGTGTCAGCAAAGGAAATTAGCTTTAAACAATTTTAAAGTGAATACCGGCAAAACAAAAAATAGTTACACATTTCGCTGTTAGGCGCGTGAATAATGGATAATGATTTATAATTGCTGCTTCAAAATCGGCATTCATTAAATAAATAGAGGTTTACATCAATTTACTTAACATTATTTTATTAGTTAATCTTGTTTCCTTAGCCTACTTTCATTGGAATGTACTCAGCAAACAGCACTTTATTAAAATATCATAACATTTATAATTTTAAAGGCATCTTCGCCTTTCCTCGTGTGACTCATAATCACGATTTAAAGCGTCTATGTGTTTGGTTCACAGGGTAAAGCAAAGATCGAGGCATCTGTGTTCGATCTTACATAGAATTGTGATAATTTAGGTCGATTATAGATGTCAAAACGAGACTAAATATACTTACCTCATAGTGAATTGCTCTGTTGTTTGGCCGTGTCATATTATAGCTTTATAATATAGGATTACCAAACGAACATGTCTTCCACCTGATGGTAAGTGGCTACTGCCACCATGGACATCTGTAATCAACCCTAGATAGGATTATATATTTCTACCCGAGGTTAGCCACAGATGCGCTACTCCTGAGGACTAAGCTGGAACGCCTCGGAAATATATGTCTCCCTTACCACACCCCTCAAACCAGAACACAGCAGCGCTTAACACTGCTGTTATGAGGCAGACATATGGCGGTGGTGCCGCCAGAGTCGAACCACAAAGAGTTCTACCACCTTCAATACCTTTTTGTTATATCAGTTTCACGTTTTGCTCCCCAGGGTGATACTGTCAGCATGCAGCCCGTACTTCCGCGCGATGTTCACGGGCGAGCTGGCGGAGTCGCGCGCCACCGAGGTGACCATCCGCGACGTGGACGAGCATGCCATGGAGCAGCTCGTCGAGTTCTGCTACACCGCTCACATTGTCGTCGAGGAGAGCAATGTACAGGTAAATACTATTACTGCAGCCTCAGAAAGGTAATGAATGTAAATGCTGGTGAGTAGAATGACCTGCGGCAATTCCTCTAAAACCTCTATGAGTTCTTTATGGCAGTACATAATTTTACAGGGTTCTGATGAATCCAATCTACATATAACCATATAGAGTCCGCGCCAAACTTCTAGTCCGCTCTGAAAATAGAATTGAGTCGCGTCGCAACAGCAAATTTTAGATATTAGCGGGACGAAGACAGCGCGGGGCCCTCCCGGCACCCGACCGCTGCCCGCTGTCGCCAACGGGTACATGGCTGCATTAGTGTGCCCTTACTGTTGATATGTAGTATATATTTGTGTTCAATATACATCATTTGTATACGTAGATTAGGATTTGAAAACCACTTTCAGAAAGTTTTACCCTAAAATTTATTTCAAAATATATTTTCCAGGCGCTCCTCCCCGCAGCGTGTCTCCTGCAGCTCCAAGAGATCCAGGACGTGTGCTGCGAGTTCCTCAAAAGGCAGCTGGACTGCTCCAACTGCCTCGGCATCCGGGCGTTCGCCGACACGCACTCCTGCCGAGAACTCCTCCGTATAGCTGACAAATTCACACAACAGAACTTTCCAGAGGCGAGTTACGTTCTTAGGGATTTACAAAAATGAAGAAATATACAAGACAAGATAATATACAAGAATTATAAAAGATCTTTATAAGTATAACTGGCTGGGGATGGTGGCAACCGATGGCACGTCGCGCTCGATAAAGATGTCACGAGTATTGATTTTAAAGTATACTTAATGTCATCACTCTCTTTGTGACTAAGCTTTTTTACTGTTGTTTCAAAGTTATAAATTATGACATACTATTATGTTCAATGCAGGTTTATTTATCTGTAATTTTCTCATTACTTTCTTACACTCATAGCTCCCACATTAGGTCTCTCCGATTTGTGGGTGTCTCACTCAAATAAAAGTGCATAAACGGCAAGACTAAGAACAGGAATAGAATATTTTGTAGATATAAATTGTAGATATTAGCGGTACCCCCCCCGCTTTGACTTTGACCCTCTCGGCATCCTGCGCTGCCCGTTCTCGCCCATGGATACATAGCTGTGTTAGTGTGCGTTGATACGGAGTATATGCTTAGTTGTGTTCGACCGCATTGGCTCTGACTGACACCTGCGTGCAATAACTTCAGAGCGGACTAGCAGTTTGGCTCGGACTATACCTGCGTAACTATGTATTTATAAATATATTCGACATTTGCAGGTGATGGAAAGCGAAGAGTTCCTGTTGCTGCCGGCGGCGCAGCTGATCGACATCGTGTCGTCGGACGAGCTGAACGTGCGCTCGGAGGAGCAGACCTTCCAGGCCGTCATGTCCTGGGTCAAGTACAACGTGGCCGAGCGCCGACAGCATTTAGCACAGGTGAGAACTGTTTGGACGTTATGAAGGCCAGATTCGTAGTGGGATGGTGGGATGTGTTCTAGTTTGGATATGGTAAATATAGATAATACTACTCTGGCATAGTTTTGGAGAGCTATTAATTATTTTATATTTGATTTCTCTTTAAAAAATGTTGAATAAAAATGCCTACATTTTAAAATTTACCTCTGATTAGTCTCATTCCTAAAAAATATTTATGTTCATATATCTCTTGAAATAACGTATTGTAATATGATATATGCATCACTTGAAGTAAGTTATATCATATAAATAACATAATAGTCACAGAATCATACATCAAGCAACAAAATACAAAAAAAAAACTGTTACTTAGAATACTTCATTTTTTATTTCACAAATTCACCGAAATAATGTAAAAAATCGTATAAGTATTATCTTTTAAGTCATATAATAATAAAATAGACGATCTAAAAACACTTGAATAGGGTTTCAGAATTGGGTCCGTCCTTACATCTTTATGCTCCTAATATATGTGAAATTGAGATCTAGTTCCGATGTGGTCGCAGGTCATGCAGCACGTGCGCCTGCCGCTGCTGAGCCCCAAGTTCCTGGTGGGCACGGTGTCGTCGGAGCTGCTGATCCGCTCGGACGACGCGTGCCGCGACCTGCTGGACGAGGCCAAGAACTACCTGCTGCTGCCGCAGGAGCGCCCGCTCATGCAGGGGCCCCGCACCCGCCCACGGAAGCCCACCAGGAGAGGTATTGTCACTGTGCAGATATTACATTTTGACCCACCAGGCGAGGCACAGACATTGTCTAGAAGTTACATTTTAACACACTAGACGAGCTACTGACGCGGTGTAGATATTAGATTTTGTTGCTCTGTTGGAATTTAAGTCATTTTTGTTATATTATAAAGTGATTTGTTGTTTTGATGTCAATTAATTTCAAGATTTAATTGGTTTTGTTTACTATACTATATATTAAAATATTCAATTAATTTAATGCTTATAATAATTAAATTATATAATTTATTTCTATATTTTAATATTCGATAAACCATTCAGATGTTATTGATTTATTATAAGTGGATAAAATATGGCATTCATATAAATAAGGTTTTCTATATTTATCTTCAATCATTCTGTGTCGTGGCTTCATGTGTACAAATAAAAGGAAACACTCATACTATTGAATAGACAAAATCTTGAAGTAGTTTCTGTCTGGGATTTAGATTTAATTAAATAATTAAAGGTTAAATTTAGATATTTTTTGTGTTGCAGATCTGTCTGTATGTAGGTCGCCATTCGTCAATGATCTATATACTTCGTGTTACACTCGTGAGTGTGTTACGGTTGCAGGCGAGGTGCTGTTCGCGGTGGGCGGGTGGTGCAGCGGCGACGCGATCGCGTCCGTGGAGCGCTTCGAGCCGCAGACGGCGGAGTGGAAGATGGTGGCGCCGATGTCGAAGCGGCGCTGCGGCGTCGGCGTCGCCGTGCTGCACGACCTGCTGTACGCCGTCGGCGGACACGACGGACAGAGCTACCTCAACAGCATCGAGCGATACGACCCCCAGACCAATCAGGTTCCACTATTACATTTTACGTTGGTGCATGCTTGTACTATAATTAATTTGTGAATATAATATAAAGACCCGACTATGAAAATAGCACGAGCTATTGCTTATTTTCAGTAAGAATTTGATTCTGAATTTGGTTATCTTGTTATATCATTGTTTTTTACAAGATTGGATAGTCTCAAAAAACGCTACATTGCATATTATAATTATAATTAGTATTAGTATATTGGGTAGTCTGTCTCAGTAACAAGTACCCTAAGATTG